>CAJGYO010000005.1:102567033-102818894 GCA_904845875.1 Miscanthus lutarioriparius
GGTGAAGTCCTCCCTAGAGGTCGGGCGAGGCAGAATCAGCCCTCAGAGGGCGGGTGATTCGGAGCTTGCGCAGCTAGGGGTCAGATGGAGCTGTAGTCACGCTTTTGACTACTCGGACATATCAATGTTGATGGTCATTAGCTCCTCCTCTTCGGGTACCCTAGTAGTGGTCCTCGACAGTAGCCCCTGAGTCTACGGAGGAGTAGAAAACTCCTTTGGAGGGTTTTTTCGAGTGGTAGGACTCCGATGGCCTTGGCCTTCTTTTATCACCCCCAGCATGACCTAAGGATGGTGATTCCCTTTTGTTAAGATCGAACCCCTCGGGGGTATAGTCGTGAGGTTTGGTTTGATCACTCTACGACTGTGCGTTCGATCTCCTTGCAAGCCTAACTTTCCTCGAGCCCCCGCGCATAGCGGGGGTCCGATCGAGGGTTGGCTCATCTTTGCGATCATCAACCCATCCATGGTTTCCACAACCAAAGGGCTATCGTGCCATGATTTTCCTCTATGGACAAGCCATGGTGTTTGGTGAGTTGTTAGCTAGCTAGTCCAAATGGGGCCCTGACATCTCATTCGTGGGGATTGACTCAGGTCAAGCGGTGACCGACTCCGGACCCTTGGTGGTCAATCTATATAGTTCTTGGGTCCGTTCGATCGGTCCCGAGGGCCTTCGCCTTTCTTTTCGAGGAAAACCATGGATCGTAACGGTCGAGACTTCGAGCGTGAAATTTGGGATGCCTTGGTGCTTTCGTGTGCCTGTGCACTAGGCGCTAGCAGGCCCATCCTTTCCACCTCTCACTCTAAAGGTGCCTAGAGCAGTTGTCAAACCCATTGATGGGCCGACCTACGAACTCCTAGGCCCAGTCGGGCCGTAGAGATGCTTTTAGATCCGTATTCCTTTTACTCGTGATGAGTCACGGCCCGTCCGGAGAGGCGAAATGTCAAACAAGTTTTACGAGGAGCGGATAGAGATTGCGTGCACGCCCCATGGAGAGGCGTTGTGGTAGATCATGGTAGCCGTGGAGATCTAGGTGGATGGTTGGTTTCCTCGCATCCGTCGCCCCTATAAAACCAAAGAGTTCACCCCCAGGGTTTCATACCTACATTCTTGACTCCGCAGCCACGACCGCTGCCACCAATCGCCTAGGGTTCCCCATCTCTGCATCCCCACCAACATCGAGCCTACATCCAACCGTCCCCACCTCCAATGGATCCGTGGTGCCATTCTAACATCACCTTCCAGCGTATGGAGGGCCTCGTCTGTCACGGTCTTCTCCGCACGCGGACCTTGGCCGAGGAGTGGCTGCTACCCAGCGAGGAGGATCTGCCATCACCGCCCGATGGCTACATAGTGTCATTCGCCCACTTCCATGAGCGTGGGTTTGCAACCCCTACCCACAGATTTCTCCGAGGGCTGCTACACTACTACAAGATCGAGCTGCAGTATCTCAACCCTAATGGGATCCAGCACATGGTGGCGTTCATCACCCTGTGCTAGGGATTCTTAGGGATTAGCCCCCACTTTGATCTGTGAAGGTACTTCATCGCCATCACCCACCAGAAGAAGAGGGACAAGAGCGGCAGGTAGGAGCTGCACATGCCGATGGGGTGCGCCGGCATCCAACTCTGGAACAACCGAGTCCACGAGTACCCACCGATGCGGCTGTCGACATCCAACAAGGGGTGGCATTCATAGTGATTCTACCTCAAGAACGCCGCCGCCACCCCTCTACCAAAGTTTACCGGACGCCTGATCGAAGAGGCCCCGGAGTCGTGGAGGAAGTGGAGCATTCCGGAGAAGGACAAGAAGAAGATTCGGGACCACATCACCACCATCCACATCATGAAGGAGAGCGGCCTAAAGGGGTCAGGCGTCATCGAAGCCTACCACACAAGGATGGTGGCACCATTGATGATGCGCGCGTTCCCACTGTAAGTGATGGCGCCCGGGGTGTCATTCGACGGAACGACGCTTGCCGAGGGAGCACTCCCCCACTCTGAGGTCACGCAACACATTAAGGAGGTGATGGAGCCTTCATAAGACGACGCGAGCGCCCCCTCGATTTCATCTACCCGATGTCGGGGCATCCTCCGATGCGGCCAGAACCAGGCTATGTCATCTTCGTAGGTTTCCCCTCCTTATACCTCCTCTTCAATTGATTTCCCGACCTCTTGATACTAACTTTGAGAGGGACAGGACCAGCTGAGGGACCTCATCTTCATGGATCACTCTCGACTGCTTCTGCCGAGGATTTGTCCGTGAGGGCGACAAATCATCTTAGAAGGCGACCGATTTGAGGCGTGGGAGGACAAAGAGGAAGAAGAAGCAGGTCAGAGACTGCGGGAGGCGAGGGAGGAAGCGGCGGCAATAATGATGATAATGATGGAGGCGATGATTTGAGGTAGTCGATGACATTGAGTGGGATGACCTAGAGAATGAGGATGTCTTGTGCAGTGTCAGTTCATCCTTGCAGAGTCGGGACCCTTCCGTTCCATGGAGGGGAGAACACGTCCCTGGGGAGCAGTGGAGATGGGCCATACCGTCGGCTGCGCCTAGGAGCCAACAGGGGTAGGTGGATCTACCACCACGCCTTGAGGTGCCAGTGGAGGTGGGTGGCTCCTTTGTCGCACCCCAAGATCCAAGGGTAGCGAGCCCCTCTACCCAAGATCAAGGGCATGCTTGGAGCAAACCTCGCCCCAGCGAGGCGGAGAGAGGAGGTGGGATTCACCCCCAAACATATGTGCCACTGATGGCGCTTGAGGTGAGTCATCGGCTCCTCTGTTTTTTTCCCTATTTTGCTTGGGTTTCATCACGACTTATGCATTTCATCTCTTGCAGCGTTGGGAGGCAACATAATCTTTTGCTTTGGCACCAAAGAAGAGCGTCGCCCTTCAAGCGGAGGCGGCCGTGCAGTGGTGTCACGCTTTATTTTTGGGCGGGAGGCGGTGCTAGTGTGACTGTATGTCGCCGGCGGTTAGATGCCACCCACGGTGGACGCACGTGCCCTTGGCGGGGACGGGTGGACACGGGGGCTCAAGGGACGCCTTTGGAGGTCACGGAACAACCGGCGATGGCGGCGATACCGCTACCAATAATGGGGCAGATGGGGCTACCAACCACGTTCGCGACACTGACCATGGCGGGCACGACGTAGCTGGTCAGGATCCCACCGACGCAGGCAGAGGTGGCGGTGGCTATGATAGGCGGGTCATAGTCGGGCGCTATCGTGGCGGCGCCTGAGGAACCGGTGCAACCCAAGCCATCGATAGCCCAAATGACGGCATCTTGCGTGAGCTAGATAGAGGGGATCTTGGCCGAGGGTCCTCAAAGGTTGTGGTCTTTGGGAGAGAGTCGGCGTCCATACCTGACCCCTTCCTTCTTTGGAGGGAGTGCCCGGGTGAGATATCATGGCGAGAAGGGTCGACGGCGATCAGAGCCAACGGGGAGTCGTCCCTAGCCCTAATGTCAGTGGGCCATGACTCGCCTATGTGGGGCGAGCCCTTGCTCTGATGGGCGAGTCCGGAGGATCCAACGTTGACGCTCTTCACTCTCGACGACACCACAAAGGGCATGGAGTGGGAGAGCCTCAACTTGGGGATCGCGTCTGTGCTCGAAGCCCTAGACCACACCCGAGGTGCCTTGTGTGACATTGTTGTTCCCTTTGGCTAGGTATTCGCTTGACCCTGCTTCTCGCCCTTTTCTTTCTCTATATATTTTTTTGTATTCTGATCATCGTCTCCTTTCAGTCCCTCATTGCTCACAGCTAGGGAAAGTCTCGGTTCCTTCATGAGCAGAAGGAAACCTAGGACCACCTCGTCGAGGAGGCACGACTACATGGGGAGGTATTCGCTCGACTTGTTGCCCTTGATGAGAGGGTGGCTGGGTGACTCCCCTCACCAAGGAGGTGGGCGGTCTTTGGTCACGCAGGTAGCCGGAGATCATCGGCATGTGGGCGAGGCCGAGGGGTGTTCGAGGCCCTATCAATGAGATCGTGGAGGATGAGGAGGAGGCTGCCAAGGATAGGAAGGAGCGGGATAAGCTGCTCTAGAAGGGCGCCGAGACACTGCGGTGGATCCTCGACCTTATGGCCGAGGTTGAGAAGGAAAGGGAGGCAAGTGGGGGCCAAGGAGAAGCTTGCGGCCCTGAGAGAAGAGGCGAGTCTGGATGCTGGCACTGGCGATTGCTCGGATGCGCAAGGAGCAGGATGAGCTGTTCCAAACCATGGAGAGGCTCCGCTCAGAGCATGGCGTAGCTCACGAGAAGCGCAACCAGTCCCTCCGAGAGCATGACCAGGCCTACCAAGAGTGCAATGACACACAGCAGAAGGTTGGCTGCCTCTAGGCCGAGCTCAGAAACATGACGACCCAGAAGATAGAGGCTGAGAGTGTCTCAGCTGGGCTAGCCATGGACCTCGCCGAGGCGAGGAGGAATCTTCAGACGGAGAGCGACGAGCTTGGTATCCTGAGCGCCGCCCTCGGAGTGGTCTGTGATGACCTTGAGGTGGTGTGGTCGGAGGGGACCAGCTTGCTCATGGCCTATGCCATTGAGATCATAGCTCGGGTGCACCAGCTCGAGAGGAAAGTGCTTCGCGCTAGGGTCAACCTATCCTTCATGATTGCTCGTTCTCATTATGGGGACAACATCAACCTGGAGACGATGAGCCACAGCTTCACGCCTAGCTATGAAGTCCATGAGCTGGAGGAGATGGAAGCGGTGGTGGCTCCCCTTTCGTAGGACCTAGCGGACAAGATCGAAAGCATAGTTCTCCCCCGGAGGGGCTAGTTAGTGAAATAGATCGATCATTCTTGTAATCAGCGGATAAGTGCCGACCTTTGTATAATGCTTAAACAAACTTGTAATTTTGTTTCATTTGACCAAGTATGTTCTTTTGTTTTGGTGTGTTCTAACCCTTCCGTTTGTTAAGACCATAGAGCTCGAGGTGTAGGAGGGAAACTCTGATCACGTTGGTAAGCAAGAGTGCTATAGCCACTGGGTCATAGGTTTCTCACAGTACGACCAGCCTTGCTCAGTCGTTCATTTCCACCGACCTTGCTACTAGGTTTAATGTGAGGAAGGGTGTCGGGCACGGTGACTATTTCAGAAAGGGTGCATGTATACCCTTATCAGCCCTCGAGTGAGACCCGACCCCTTGCCGTTGCTGGGGTTGGGTGTCACTAAAGATTGAGGAGAAGATAGCGAAACTAGTAGGAGAAAGCGACTCTTTGTTTTCATGCGTACCCCCTCCCTAAGATCTAAGCCATCGTTCTGTGACCGCGTGTTCGGTCTTCTTGCGAGTCCAACTTTCCTTGAGCCCCCGTGTGTAGCAGGGGTCCGATCTAGGGTTGGCTCATCTTTGTGATCATCGCCCCGTCCACAGTTTTGGCATTCAGAGGGGTTGAGCTAACGTCACTTGCCTCGATGGCTCGAGTGACGCGCTCGGTGAGCTCGCTAATGGGCATGTTCAAGTGGAATCTAGGTCCATCATTTGTGATGGGGTCAACACAGCCCTCATGTGGCATTCCACTGCACCTTAACTCACCTCCCGGTAGATGCCCATGTCGCTCTAGAGAGCGCCTTAGGTGGCCTGCTGACCTCTCCTTGATGGAGATTCTATGGGCTTGGCTCGAGGTTAGGATCGAATGAGAAGGTCGAGATGACCCTGTCCGCTTCTAAGTGGGTCAGGCAAAGGCTGCTGGGGCTCATCTGTATTTTCTCCCTTGGCTCTATTTGACGCGAGGTGGCCTTGGGCCCTTCGTGGGACGACCTTTGAACCCCGGTCAGGTGGATTCCTGAGTTCGGGTCGGGCTGCTCAAGCCCCTAAGCCCTGCGGGGCTCGGTGGGGGTTGGCCGTGTTTCATGCATCACCCCATCCATGGTTTTCACAACCGGAGCAGCTAAGCTAACGACACTTGCCTTGATGGCTCGAGTGTCGCGCTCGGTGAGCTCGCTAACGGGCATGTCCAAGTGGAATCCGGGTCCATCATCTGCTGACGGGGTTGGCATAGCCTTCATGTGGTATTCCACTGCACCTTAACCCACCTCTTGGTAGATGCCCGTGTCACTCCAGAGAGCGACTCAGGTGGCCTGCTGGCCTCCCCTCGATGGAGATTCTATGGGCTTAGCTCGAGGTTAGGATCGAACGAGAAAGGTCTAGATGTCCCTGTCCGCTTCTGAGCGGGGTCGGGCAAGACCGCTGGGGCTCATCGAAGTTTTTCTCCCCTGGCTCTATTTGATGTGAGGCGGCCTCGAGCCCTTCATGGGCTAGCCTTCAAACCTCGGTCGGTTGCCGCTCATGTCGAATGAGACGACTATCGCTTCGTGACACGATACGAAGTGTTGTGATGCAATAATTGCATATGCAATGCTTGGATGTATGGGATGAATGTATGAATGTATGAATGCATGCATGAGAATGGATGAATGAATGCTCAGGTACTAGAAAAGTAAAGTGGGGGTTGGTAAAGTTACCTCGATGGCTCGAGTGACAGGTTCGAGGAGCTCTTTACCAGATATGTCCATGTGGGGTCCGGGTTTGTCGTTCATGACAGAGTTGGTGTGACCTACATGGGACATCCCATGACTCTCTACCTGTCTCTCGACAGTGGCTAGAGTCGTCTGATCGACTTTGGGCGACCTGCTGGCCTCTCCTAGATGGAGATTCCACAGGTGGACCCCTCCAAACCCTTCCCGAGAAGGCGGTGGCTAAAGCTCGGGGTGCGGGGACAAAAACTTTGATCACACCGGTGAGCAGAAACACCATAGCCGTCGGGGCATAGGTTTCTCGTAGTCCGACTAGTTTTACTCAAAGTTTGTTCCCGCACACCTTGCTTCTAGTTTTTGTGCGAGAAAGGGGTCGGGCATCGAGAATGTCTACCGAATAGACACTCTTGCCAGCCCCCGAGCGAGACCTAACCCCTTGTTGTTGCTGGGGTTGGGGGCTCGATAGCGAAATTAATGCGCGTAAATTAAGGGCGTCCTACTGGCACAGGACCTACCTTGATGGCACGAGCGATGGGTTTAGGGAGCTCTTACCGGACATGTTCGAGTGAAATCTAGGTCCGTCGTTCGTGATGGGGTTGGCATAACCCGCGTGGGGCATCCTGCTGCTCCCTACTCGTCTCTCAGCAGCGGCCAAGCAGTTCGATCGACTTGTGTTACCCGCTAGGACAGGACTTACCTACGGAGATAGGGGATGAGAACATCCTACCCAAAAAACATAGTTAGGCAGATAAGCCAGGCGATGAACTCATAATAAATGGACAAGCTCTTAGATTTCGTTATGGCCAAACATTTTTTTAGCCCTTCTTCACCTTTCGTATAAAAAGGTCAGTGCGTTCCGACCCTTTCCACTGTTTAAGACCGTAAAGCCCGAGGTGTGGGTGAATAAATTCTGATCACGCTGGTGAGCAAAGACACCGTAGCCGCTGAGGTGTAGGTTTCTCACAGTCCAACCAGTTTCACTCGGAGTTTGTTTCCGTATCCCTAGCTTCTAGGTCTCAATGTGAGAGGGGGTCACGCACAAAGAATGTTTGCCAGGTGGATATACTCTTAAACGTGTACCGACTCTTTCCGTGGCTAAGGCCAAAAAGCTCGAGGTGTGGAAAAACTCTGATCACGCTGGTGAGCAAAGGCATCGTAGCCGCCGAGGTGTAGGTTTCTCACAGTTTGACCAGTTTTACTCAGTGTTTGTTTCCACAAACTTTGCTTCTGGGTCTTAACATGAGATAATGTCGGGCGTAGAGAATGTCTACATGATAGATATATTCTTATTAGCCCTCGAGTGAGGCCTGACCCTTTGCCATTGCTAGGGTCGGGCGTCACCTAAAGATCGTGGAGTTGATAATGAAACTGATAAGAGAAAATGTGCGTATATTAAGGGTAAAAGTGACAGCTGCTCGATGTTTCAGGCATTGGCAAAAACTTCGTCGTCGATGGCCTTGAGCTTGTAGGCTCCTAGTCAGAGTACCCCCACGATGACATGTGGTCCCTCCCACAGTGGAGAGAACTTGTGGTGGTCCTTGTTGCTCTAGATGAGGTGGAGCACCAGGTCTCCGACGTTGAAGGCCCGACCCCATACTCGATGGCAGTGTTACCAGTGCAATGCTTACTGGTACTTAGCCGACCGGAGGAGGGCGACATCGCGCGCTTCATCTAGCTAGTCTCCTTCATATGCTCCCCCTTGTTGAAGCCCCCAAACAAGAACCGCTTTAAGAGATCACAGTCCTTGTATAGGCGCTTGATGGAGAAAGCATGGTTCGGGCATGGCCCTTCGAGCAGCCTCTCAAAGTGGTTTGGGATACCCTTGGCGGGCTTCCGATCTCCCATACGGTCGGCAGTGGCCACGAGCGAGCCCTCGTGCCACTGTTTGTTCTTCTTCTTGTTGGGATGGTTGGAGGCACCTTCACCAGCGTCCTCGTCTCGCTTCGCATTGCCCTTAAGGATGCATCGGCCAAAGGCCCGAGGTCCCGGCAAGTTGGGGTTCGAGCTTCCGTCCTCACAGCTGTCGTAGCATCCGCCACGACGTGGGTGGTAGCCGTGGCTAGCCCCCTCCGTCGCATCACCGCAGCTACGCTTGCGGGCATCGAGGGTGTCGCCTGCGTCACGGTGGAGGCTGAGACGCTCATGCATCGGAACCACGGTGCGCGGCCTGCCGCCTTGCTACGCCTGGTGGACCAACATGCCCTCATCGGGTTGTTCTGAGGGCGCGTTATGCATATGGGCATCGAGGGTGTTGCGTGCGTCATGGTGGGGGCCGAGACGCTCATGCACCAAAACCATGGTACGTGGCCTGCATGGGAGCGCTGTTGGGGCGCTCTAGATGAGGTATTCTGGAGAGAGCGGCTCTCCTCCAGCAAGCTGCATCATGATGTTGGTGAATAAAAAGGTGAGGTGGCGCAGGTCCTCTCGGGACGGTTGATGTCCCAGGAAAGCACCGAGCTAGTGCTCTAATCTCCCGTAGTCGAAGCAGGGGGGCTAGTCACTCCTGAGGGCACGAACCTTCGGTGCGTGCGGCTACAGCTCCTCCAACACCTCGGCGATCGTGTCAAGGCTGGGGGAGTGGAGAGGTTGGACAGCGGTGGGAGCCCACACCAGCACTCCCTCCATCATGACGATGAAGTCTAGATCCTCGAGGCGCATGTGCACGCCCGGGACCCGGCTGACATTGCAATTAGCCATCCGAGGCCTGGTGTGGATGCCGTGACACACAAAAGGCCCCTACCTGGTGCGCCAACTATCGGTGTTTCGAGTTGCCACCAACAAGTAAATTTCTAATATTGTGCGTCTAGCTCAAATGGTGTGCTAAGAGGACATGAGGTTTATACTAGTTCGGGCTAAATGTCCCTACGTCTAGTTCATTGTTGTTGCTCATGTTACTAGCACTAAAAGTTCATAGTAGGAGTTACAAACGGTCGAGAGAGGGACAGGTCCCAAGTCTCTGGTGAGAGGAACGAATGAGTATCGAGGACTCGGTTGCTTCTCGGCTGTGTGCTTAGGTGTTCTAATCAGTTCAGGGTTTGAGTCTGAACTGATGTGATGTGCTGTGATACGATCGATTCGAGTCACCTCTCTTTGAGTTGAGTTCCATCCCATCCATGGGACGCCCTGCTTTCCCTTTTATAGGCCAAGAGAAAGCATGGGTTACAGTCGAGGGAAAAGATGAGAATGAGAAGAAGCCCTCCAGAATCGCCGGGTCCTTTTTATCTTCACGTGGGTCCCGACGACCCTGTAGACATCAACAGGGATAGCTCCATGTCGTGGCCCTATCTATCACTGGCGCCATGCACTGGCGTCGTCTCCCTATCGTGGCGCTCCACTCTGTCCTGATGGATGTCATGGTGAACTGACGTGCCTGTCAGTGCCCATACAAGAGTTAGGTAGAATAGCACCGGTACGCACCGATGCTGTTCCAGATGTGAATCCCTAGGCATAGACCATCACGGCCATGGGTTATATCGAGGAGTGGCGATCACCTCCCTAGTGTTAGAGTTTTGACCTAGGCCCATTCGCTTGGACCTGGAGTGGTTGGCAGCGGTGCGGGTCTCCATTGGGCAAGGCAGAGCCCATGGCCTAGGGTCGGGCGAGGCAGAGTCCTCCTCTAGAGGCTAGGCGAGGCGAAGCGCAGACCCAAGGGTCAGGTGAGGTAGAGCACAAACCCAAGGGTCGGGCGAGGCAGAGCCCTAGGCCTCGGGGTCGAGCGAGGCGGAGTCCTCCCCTAGAGGTCGGGCAAGGAGGAGCGCAGACCCAAGGGTTGGGTGAGGCAGAGTACAGACCCAAGGGTCAGGCAAGGCGGAGCCCGTGGCCTCAGGGTTGGGCAAGGCAGAGCGTAGACCTAAGGGTCAGGCAAGGCGGAGCACAGACCCAAGGGTCAGGCGAGGCGGAGCCCATGGCCTTAGGGTCGAGCGAGGTGGAATCCTCCCCAGAGCCTGGGTAAGGCAGAGCGTAGACCCAAGGGTCGAGCGAGGCAGAGCCCATGGCCATAGGGTCGGGGGAGGTGAAGTCCTCCTCTAGAAGCCGGGCGAGGCGAAGCGCAGACCCAAAGGTTGGGCAAGGCGGAGCCCGTGGCCTCAGGGTCGGGCAAGGCGGAGTCCTCTCCTAGAGGCCGAGCGAGGCAAAGCGTAGACCCAAAGGTCAGGCGAGGCGAAGCCTCTGACCCTAGGGTCGGGCGAGCCAGAGTCCTCCCCCAGAGGTCGGGCGAGGAGGAACCAGCCCTTAGAGGTCGGGCGAGGTGAAGTTTGCGCACCTGGGGGTCGGTTGGAGCTGTAGTCATGCTTTTGACTGCTCGGGCGTATCAATGTTGATGGTCATTAACTCCTCCTCTTAGGGTACCCTAGTAGTGGTCCCCGACACCACCGTCGAAGGCTCAGACGGGGTGGGGCGGTTTGATTCCATCGGCTCTAGGGGCGCGTCCTCTCCCTCCTACCTCGTGGTATGCCACGGGAAAGGCCCCGCCTGCAGCCAAGGCAGGTCCTTGTCCCTAGCGGCTAGATCATCCCATGGGATGGGCAACATGGAGCCATCCTCCTCCTCCTCTTCTTCCTCCTCTTCTTCCGATGAGCCTTGACGCCGCTTCCCCCGCTGTAGCTTCGCTCGCTGCTTTGACCGCCGTTTCTTCTCCTCGTTGTTCTTCTTCTTCTTCCTTTGTTCATCCGCAGCATGGTTCACCACCCTCACGGCCGCATGCTCTAGCAGCGGTGTGACAGAGTCCTAGAAGGCTAACCCCGCTGGCAGCTCATTGAAGCCCGCGTCCGGCCACATCACGGGATGCCCCAGGATTAGGAACACGACGTCGGCCTCCCCCATGGCCTCCTTAACACGCTGTGCGACCTCGCTGTCATGAAGCAGCCCCTAGGCGAGTGTTGTCCCGATGAGCTACGTGTCGGGCGTTATCCCGTACAGCGGGAGGACGCACGCCATCAGCGGCGCCACCCTCCTTGCATGATACCCAGTGATGACACCAGCCCCACGAAGGCCGTGTGTCTTTAGGAATGCAATAGCCTCGAGGAGGTCGTGCATCCTCTTCTTCTCCTTGACGGGGTGCCCCCCACAGCGATGATGGTGATACCTCTTCAATCAGGCGCCCGGAGAAGATCGTCAAGGGAGCGGCAGGGTCGTTCTTCAGGTAGAACCAATGCGAGTGCCACCCCTTGTTAGATTTGGAGAGCTAGGAAGGCATGTACTCAGCCACCCACTGCCCCAAAGGTGGATGCCCGCGCATCCCATCGGCACCGGGATCTCCCAGCCTCTCTCCTTCTTCTTGATCATGGAGATGGAGAAGAAATATCTCTAGAGCTCGAAGTGGGGCTCGATCCCCAGGTACTCCTCGCACATCGCAATGAAGGCCGTGATGTGCTAGATCCTATTGGGGTTCAAGTGCTATAGCTCGATCTGATAGTGGTGCAGCAGACCCCGGAAGAATGGGTGAGGAGGAACCGCAAGTCCATGCTTGTGGAAGAGCATGAAGGAGACGACGTAGCCATCGAGCGGCGTCAGCGCATCCTCACGGCTGGGCACAAGCCACTCCGCCACATCGGTCCTCCCACAGAGAAGACCACGCTTGACAAGGCTCTCCATGCGCGCATGGTTAACATCGGAGCGGTACCACGAATCCTTGGAGGAGGGAGGCGGTTGTGGAGAAGCAAAGGTAGTGGCGGAGAAGTGGAAGCTACAAATCTAGGGCTCCGGTGGCGAATTACCAATTACGGCAGATCCGAACAGCGGCAGCGGAGAAACAGAGAAGGTAAGGCTGTAGTTTTGGTGTGTAGGAACGCAAAGGGAGAGGCCGCTATTTTTAGGGCGGAGCAGGATGAGAAGGCAAACCGTCTGCCTAGATTCATGTGCCCGCTGTGCCGTGTCACGTCACCTCCCTCCAAAGATCACGTCCACGCTATCTCTAGCCGCGCCCTCGAAGGATACGCCGGATGACGGTTCGCCCATTCAATGGGCCAAGAATTGTCATAGGTAAGAAGGGATCCAGAGCTGCTACGCACAGGGGCTCGAGGAAAGTTGGACTCGTAAGGAGACCGAACGCGCGGTCACAGTATGACAACGGACCGATCGGATCCTAAGGGACCAGAATCAAGAAAAATCTTTCCGACCTCCCGAATCTTATGGTTACATACCCCCAAAAGGACCAACCGTGACAAAAGGGAACAACCATCCCACCAGGACACGCCGTGGGCTACAAAAAGAAGGCCAAGGCTCTCAGAGTCCTCCCATCCAGAAAAGCCTTCAAAGGAGTATCTACTCCTTCGTAGGCTCGGGGGCTACTGTTGGGTATCGATATTAGGTATACCTAAAACAAGGAAGTTAGCGCCTATGCTGACTTCTCTAGATGGAGCAAGACGTAATAAAAGGCCTCACCTGACCCCAAGGCCACGGACTCCGTCTCGCCTGACCTTAAAGCTGTGGGCTCCGTCTCGCCTGACCCCAAGGCCGTGGGCTCCGTCTCGCCCAACCCCAAGGCCGCGGGCTCCGTCTCGCCCGACCCCAAGGCCGCGAGCTCCGTCTTGCCCAACCCTAAGGCCGTGGGCTCCTTCTCGCCTGACCTCGAGGCCACGGGCTTCGTCTCGCTCGACCCTGAGGCCGCGGGCTCCGTCTCTCCTGACCCCTTGGCTGCGGGCTCCATCTCGCCTCACCCCCTGGGTTCGTGCTCCGTCTTGCCCGATCCCTTGGGTGCGGGCTCCGTCTTGCCCAATCCCTTGGGTTCATGCTCCATCTCGCCCAACCCCTTGGGTTCGTGCTCCATCTCGCCCGACCCCTTGGGTTTGTGATCTGTCTCGTCCGACAAGGGCCCATACCACCGCCAACCACTCCAGGTCCAAGAGTATGGGCCTGGGTCAAAACTCTGACACCGGGGAGGAGACTGACATGCCTCGATGTAACTCATGGCCATGACGGGCCATACCTAAGGATTCACATCAAGAACAGTGTCGGGTGTGCCAGTGCTGTTCTGCCTAACCCTCGTACGAACGCTGACAGACACGTCAGTTCACCATGGTCCGCCGGGATGAAATGGAATGCCATGACCGACAGATGATGCCTGCGCATGGCGCCAGTGACGAACAAGGCCAAAACGTGGAGCCGTCCCTGTTGACATCTACAGGATCAATGGGACCCGCATGAAGGAGAAGGACCCGGCAATTCTGAAGGCCTTCCTCTCTCTCGTTCTTCTCCTTTTTCTCCGTTATAACCCGCGCTTTCCCTTTGCCTATAAAAGGAGAAGCAGGGCACCCCATGAAAGCGCCGAACCATGAGATAAAAACACAAGAGCACGACACGAACACACGGCTGAGCAGCATCTGTTCACTCCTTCCATCAGAGACTTGGGATCCTTTCCCTCTCTCGCCTGTTTGTAACCTCTACTGCAAACCAAGTGCCGGTAACACGAGCAGCAGCAAACTGGACGTAGGGATGTTCTGTCCGAACCAGTATAAACCCTTGTGTCCTCCGAGCACACTATCCGAGCCAGACGCGCAAATACAAATTTACTCGTCAGTGGTCCAAAAACACCGACACATATGCAATATCCAGATAAACACATTTGCAACATATATTTGAAAAATAGATGAAATATTGAGAACATACGCTTGCAACATAAGTGTACAACCATTGCAACATATGCAACATCCCGATCTACTTTTGCAACATCAATATAAAACACTTGAAACATACATCTGGAAATAACTGAAACACTTAAAACATAGGCTTGCAACATGTTTGAAAATGCCTGAAACACTTAAACACAGCGCCGCCGGTGGCCATGGCCTACCTTGTGTGGAACTGCGGTAGCCAGTAAGCTCGGGACAGGACGTCCAGAACAACGGCCCAGCATACACCTCCGTTGCAGGACTTCCCTTCCTGCCATGGTGTCTTCGGTTGGCCGTCGGAGCCGATGTCTCGGCCGACGATGACCTCCTACTAGTGGCGTCGGGTTGGTGGTGGCCTGGTGACTCTGTGGTCGCGACAGGCGAGGTGGAGTGGGGCGCGACAGGGGATGGGCGTGCGTGGGCGGTCAATGATGGGGTGCGGCGTGGCGAGGGACGGGACGTGGTGGGTAAGGGTGGTGCGACGGGACGGAGTGGGACGGACGCGAGTCTGAAGAATAGGTAGAGCAAGAGACGGTGTCGGTGGAGGCTGAGAAATAGGTGGATAAGATTTAACGTAAAGAATGAGTGGTTGAGATGAGTCTAGAGTCTGTCCGATATTTTTGGGAGTGTCGGACGCTCGGTTGGAGCGTTTCCGTTAAAACATTGCAACTGGATTCGTATTAGTTAATGACCGACATGAGTCCATAAAATAGAAGGTCGGTTATGTAATCCAGAAAACAAGGAAATCTTGAATTTAAAGAGTAACTTATTGAGTGTCAAAGTCTTATATCCTCAAATGATGGAAGATGATGAGGCGACTTCTACATTGAACTCGTATTACAGAGAAAGAGCCTCTATAAAAAAGCTCACTCTTTTATAGTGCGATGAGAAAGAATTTGTCCATTTCATGTTTGGAGGTCATGAAAAAAGGACGTGGACACAAGATAGAAACCATCAAACAGAAATTAAAAAAAAATTAGCTCCAGTTCTTCATGAAATGGTAAGATCTTTGACGCAAGAAGAAGATATGATCCATATCATCTTGATTTGGTTCTGCTTTTTCTTTTTTGTTTTTAAGAATATCGTGTCAGATTCTCTCATACCAATATTGAATAGAACATGCTGAACAAGATTTTTATAGAAACCCTCTTAATTTAGATTGGGAAAATCGTACAGATTTTATGAAACCACGTGCTATGGTTCGAATCCATAGTCACTCCTATTTTCGATAGCACCGATTGTCAATTCAATACAATTTTCCTATTGTTTGACTAACAATAATAGTGCGAAAAAAGCTGGACGAAGAGAAGCTTGGCCTTGAGTTTCTTGGCCCTTTAGGATTCATGAATTCTGCTTAGTATGACTTATGAGTACTTAAATAGGAGTAAAAGCGAAATATCTTATGCAACTGGATTCGTATTAGTCAACGTTCGATAGAAGCCCATAAAAACGAAGGTTAGTTATGTAATTGAAAAAAACAAGAAAATCTTAAAATTAAGAGAAGGGGAAATCGTATAAGTTACTGAATGTCAAAAATCTTATATGTACGATTCAAAGCCTTATATCTCCTGCAAGTGGCTTCGTATTAAAAATATTAGTCAACGTCCGTTAGGAGTCCATAAAATGCAAGGTTAATTATGTAATGGAAATCTTGAGATTAAGAGAATGCTAAAATCGTAACTTACTGAATGTTAAAATCCTATAAATCTTGTACCCTCAAATTATGAAAGGCTCAGATGACACGACATCTCACATTTGGATCGAACAAATATTATAGTTTATTTTCTCCGTCTCTAAATAACTGTCGTTGTTGATGTACGTGCTGCAAGTTTGACTCGACTTATAAAAAATACGTGTATTTTTTTTCTCCAAATAAATTTATTAAAAAACTAGATTAAAAAATCTTTCCAATGATACTAATTATGTACCATAAATATTAATATTTTTTAATATATATTTAATCAAAATTATTTCTCAGAAAGCGAAAACGATAGATATTTAGGGAGAGGGAGTAGGTTACAGGAGACTCCCTGTAAAAACAAAACTCTCAGTTCTGTTATCACGATTGAAAATAAAAAAAAAAAGACAGGATGAGATGAGATGACGATGACGTGATTGATTAATTCTGTATATTATTACTTAAATAAAAGGTACCCTAAATAAAAGTCAGGCGTGTGAATTGGTCAACTGGACCACGGCTCACAAAACCCATCTGCAGTTGTAGCGGGGGCTCTCCCCCCGTGCCACGGACGACAATGACTGTCGACGCGGTGCTCCTCGCCATCGTCGTCGCCTTCCTCCTCCCGCTTCGCCTCGTCTCCCTCGGCCTCCGCCTGGCGTCCGGGCGCCACAGCACTAGCGCCAGACACCTCCGCCGTTCCTGTGCCGCTTTGGCCGTCGCGGCGGCGCTCCTCGCCGTCATCTTCGCCCTCCCGCGTGACCACGCCAGGGAGTGCGCCGCCACGGTCGCCTCCGTCTCCAGTGGCGGGGATGAGGACGGCGGTTTCCGCGAGGAGCTGCGGTCGGAGGTCGAGCAGCTTAAGCTGCAGCTGGCGCGGCTTGGTATGTTGGGAGAACCCTAAACCCTAAGCTCCATGTCCTGTTAGGGCTAATCCTGTTCGTATCAGAGCATGCGGCTTGTTTACCCGTGTTCTAATTTTGTGATTCGCGATTGACAGTCTTGCGATTGCGATAGTTTAACAACTGAACTTTAGTCTTTAGGGTTAATGTTTTTTTATTGAATTCTGCTTATTAAAAAACTGTACTCTATTTTTAGGCCCCGTTTGGAAGATGGAATTTTACCCATATCCTGTGTTTTTGTGTGAAATTTAAACTAATTCCAGTGAAATTCCTACATTCTAAGCGTAATTTAAACTAATTCCAGTGAAATTCCTACATTCCAAGCGTAATCTACTTTGTCCTATGATGTTAACGGAGTTTCTTGTATTTTTTTTCTCTTTTGTATGCTGATATATTTTGAACTATGCTTGCAGAATCTCTTTGGGATAGTAAATCTAAAGTGGTGGATGAGAAACTTGGTCCTTTAGAGGAGGAGAATGACCGTGTAGTGAGAGCAATGGAACTTGATATCCAGTCTCTGATCAATGAGCAGGAAAATATCAAGGTATGCTCTGTGTGTCTGGTGACTTGTTCCTTCTGGATTGTACCTCATCAATCCCATGGAGTTCGGGTAGTCATTGAGTGTTACTACCTTACCAAATTGCACAAATTTTTATTACTAGTATAAATAAACAAACAAATATTCTGATTCTACAATTTAGTTCATACATTTAAATCATGATCAAGCACCCTCCAAGCTTGAATTTTGGTGATGGTTGGTCAAGATAATTAGATGGTCTAGGTGTAAGATGGGTACAATGTGCTCAGCGATAGTGCTACTGCATCAAGAAATCATAATATGCTGTCCTAGCTGCTGCTGCCATGTAGCACGAAGGCAGTGGAGATTTTGTATTGATGAAAAATGTGTGAGTTATAAAACTCTTTTTTCCCTACTTAATTGAGTGGTAGAGCTCCTGCCTTTACCTTAAAAAAAAAGTGGGAGTTGTTCAAGTTAAATTTTCTGTGCTCCATTCGTGTGACATTTTGATTGGATCTTGGTCTTTTATGGGTGGGTGCGGAGGGGGAATACAGGCACATGTACTAGGCATTAGGCAAAGACCTGTCACAAAAACAATGTTAGTTTCTTCATTATTGCTGTAGTAGTGGACAACGAAGCTGAATATGAGTTAGTAAGCTTATGGTTTGGTCAACCTAAATAAAATCTGGTTGTTTCTGCTTATTGTTTTATTGTGAGTAGAATGAAACTAGCCAACTTCTTTACATTTAACATTTATGTTCCTAAAAGAAAAAGAGGTTCTTAAATAGCATGTATTTTGTGCTGTTTTTCATGCAGATTCAGGAATCATTATGCAGCTCATATTTTGGTGATAGTATCAAGGCAATGGAAAATGAGGTGCCTCCCATACTCAGAAAAATGTTGGATGTATTTGCTCATGTTCCTACTAAAATAGGACTACTGGTTAGTTTGGACAAACAACTGTCCGAGTCAGAATTTTTTCTTGTGTAGATTGCCTCTTAAAAGCTCTATTAGAATCTGAATACATCACCAGAATTATTCAAATATTAGCTGGATACTCTGTTCATCTCGTCTACAGGGTCAAAACTATTTAATCTTCATATATGCCTAAAAATATTGCACGCTTTTGATATTTATATATATGCACTGCTACTGTTTACATCGCTGCTTTGATTTTCGTTTTCTTCATTGATACACCTTTTGCGAACCTTAAAAATTAGTAATGCCTGATCGTCATAAGTGTTATTTTTTACAAATCCAGCAAACCACCTACCTGTCTTTTATCTGTTTCAGTAGAGTTTTAATTTTGCTAACTTATTTTGTACGCATCTTGTTGTTCGCTGATGATGTAGTCTTAGTGGACGAAAGCCAGGCGGGAGTAAATAGGAAACTAGAGTTGTGGCGGCAGACCCTTGAGTCTAAAGGTTTTAGATTAAGCAGAACTAAAACCGAATACATGAGATGTGACTTTGGCGGAGCTGCACAGGAGAAGGGAGATGTGAGTTTAGAAGGTCAAGTAGTGCCTAAGAAGGACACCTTTCGTTATCTAGGATCGATGTTACAGAGAGATGGAGATATTGATGCGGACGTTAGCCATAGAATCAAAGCAGGGTGGATCAAGTGGCGACAAGCTTCTGGCATTCTTTGTGACAAGAGAGTACCACAAAAGTTAAAAGGCAAGTTTTATAGAACGGCGATTAGACCGGCTATGTTGTATGGAGCAGAATGTTGGCCTACAAAGATTCGTCATGTTCAACAACTGAGTGTTGCAGAAATGCGTATGTTGCGATGGATTTGTGGTCACACAAGAATGGACCGAGTTAGGAACGATGATATACGTGACTGCCTAGGGGTAGCACCAATTGAAAAAAAAACTTATCCAACATCGGTTGAGGTGGTTTGACCATGTCCAAAGGAGACCTTCAGAGGCACCAGTGCATTGTGGAGTCCTAAGCCAAGCTAATAATGTGAGGAGAGGTAGAGGTAGACCAAAATTGACATGGGGGGAGGCAATAAAAAGAGATTTGAAAGCTTGGGATATACCTAGAGATCTATGTTTGAATAAGAGTGCTTGGAAAGCAGCTATTGATGTGCCTGAACCGTGACTAGGGGCTCTTGATGGGTTTCAACTCTAGCCTACACCAACTTGCTTGGGACTGACAGACTTTGTTGTTGTTGTTGTATTTTGTACGCGTCTTATATTGCTTGTTATGTGTGGCAAAGAAAATATTATTCCAGCTGTTCTTTTATATGCTATTGGGCCTCCATTCTGAAAGCTGTTTCAGCTATTCACCTTATGGAGTTATGATTTATGAAATAGGTTCAAATTCTAAAAGATGGATCAAGAAAGATGAACTCGGATATATGGACAGTAGCAAAGGACACAACAGAAAAGGTCGAAGCTCTGCATTCAGCTATCAAGAAGGTATCTTTCTATAGGTTATCAAGGAACCTTTTAGCTGCATGACCTTTTATGTGCTACTTGTTTATTTACAAGTTTTATTTTTATCTTTTGTCTGGTAAAGTGGTAATACACCTTAAAATTTTAATCTATCTGGTTAACCATTTTTTCTCAGATCTTGTGTTGTTGAAATTTAGGTCCACTTTATATATTGTAAGCAATATAATGATAAGCTTTGGTGTGACAATAATGTCACTATTGTGATACTATTTTGGCATTTGTCAACTACATATCTTTCAATTGCAACCCAATTTTTTTTTCTGGAAATTCAGACACAATACTCACACAGCGTCAGTGGCAAAAAACCATTTTGCTACCAACAATTTTTTTTTCTCGAACACGCAGGAGAGCTGCGCGTCATTGTATTAATAGAAAGAAGTGCTACTAACAAATTAATAAAGGGACATTTCTCAAGTGAAGCATATTGACCCGCCATCTTGTGCCATCCGCCACCATCACTATGATAGTCACGCGGTAGTTTGATCGTGGTGGTGGTCGGTGGTACATGAAGTTGTTGCAGTGCTTCTCGTCACCATTGTTACCTGTAATGTTGGGCCTGTCCTAGTACTGCAAAAAAAAAAACATGAGGAGGTAGAGGGCTAGGAGGCTGCGGCAACAGCTTACTTAGCAATAATCCTTTTTATCTATCTACAAGAGTTGTTCTTAATCAAGTTAGCAAGTTTTAGCTACCACCTCTCATCCAAAATGTTATTTTAGCCTTCCCCACTCTTCGTCGCAAACTATAGATTATTCCACGTTGAATCACTTTTCTCACCTTTTCAATAAGAAAGCGATAGGGATCCAATCTCCCTCAGCCACCAGAAATTTAGGTTGCCCGGGCAGGTCGGGTTCGAGGGACGTGGGTTGTGGGTATCTAAAAACACGGGTTGAAGGGGTTAGTTTGAATTGAGTGACCCCAACTAATCTGAGTCAATGAGCTTTGATATGCCATGTATGAGTAGTTAGAAAAGACTAATACAAAGTAATAAAAAATAAAAAGAACAAGATAGTTTAAATTGAGCTGTGTACAGTGGCCCATTCAGCCAAGCTCGATGAGGTATATAATACGGCTATGCAATACAGAAGTAGATGTAGAAGATCCATTGTAAAGTTAAAAAAAGAAAAGAAAAGGTAAATATTAGTTGGACTTCTGCACTCTGGCCCATCCAGCCGACCTAACGTTCTGCCCTAAGAAGTTATTAAGAGCATAACCTCTAGTCTCTCACTTTGCGAATGCATGCTGCCAGTAGTTCCTTTCTTCCTCGTTTCTCTCTGCTCCCAAGTCCCGACTCCATCAATGCTGCCAGCACTAGATCCATCACCACTGGCCAAAACTGGTCTTCCATCTGGGTAAAAGTCGTCTGCTCTTGTTCTCATCTTTGCTCTAGTAGTTTCAGTTTCACTGAAGACATCCGTATCCCGCTGTGGCTGCTACTGCACCAGTGTGGTGCTGTCACCCGGTGGCTGGTGGTCGATGGTCCTCATCAGTGCTGGGTCTGGGTGCCTCCCACACCTTAGCAACAGCATCCTCCTCCATATCTCCCCCCCTCCCCTTACCAACAGCATCCTCCTCCATATCTCCCCTCTCCCCCTTTTATTCCTTGATACATCTCATTCCATGTGGCAACAGGACAGTGACCATCATTGATTTCGACCCGTGAATCAGGACAGTGTTTCTGGCTCACGGAATGCGGAATTGTCCCAGATCCCTGTGACCACGATCTCTCTCCCTCCCTCCCTCCGGGTAGAGTCCTATACCATAGTTACGACTTGATCTCATTCTACTTCCCACACCAACCAAGCTTGTTGCAGCTGTGAACACAAACCACACATTGAGCATGCCACTGCCTTCCACCAGCACCACACCATACCTCAGCCACATTGCTCTCCGTGGCCACACCACATCTCAGTCCAATTACCGATTTATCAGTGGACAGCATCCTATTGGCTGTGACAGCATGCTGGTGGGTGGAAGTGGTAATACCAACCCCAGTGATCAATGGGCTGGTGGGACAAGCACGATTTGGAAGATGATTAATGGGGAGACTTAAGGGTATGTTATGCCTGTTTATAACTGGTGTCAGTGGTTATGAAGGAACCCCGTTTCCCTCTTCTGAAGTGATATGCATCTATGCTCCTTTTGCTATCCAGAACCAATATGACATACTTTTGGTCAAAGTGCTTTTCAGGGGAAAATTAGACTGGGAAGTATAATAATATGCATTCTACCTTAATGAACAGAACTTGATTGGCATGGAGTTCGGGTCACCAATATTGTACTTGAAGGAATCCCTTCAAAATTTGTAGAACCAGAAGAAAATTACAGCCCTAAGAACTATCTTCATAAATAATACCCTCCAGAACACCATATGCAAGAACTGAAAATCTTTAACGCAACGCTGAATTTTATGATCGATCTGTTCTTACAGTGTTGAAAATGTTGACCTTATTTCCAGCATCTTCATCCACCGCATCCTAGAAAGGACATCATAGTACAGTTAGGGATTTTAAGCTTCAGTATCCAGTTGCCTTATAGCTCCTTTGGCACTTCAAAGCTTTGTTTTACAACTTTCATGGTTATGTGCTGTTGTGCTGTAAATATGGTTGTAGCTGTAGGTACTTGTTTTCAGATGGTCATTTCATGGTCATACTACTGCAGGTTCAAGTTATAGCTGATGAATGGGTCACGATGAACTCTACTACTAACAGAATATGGTCATTCACTAAGGAGACAGAGAAAAGGGTGGAAGGTCTATATTCAGATTTAAAGAAGGTATGCTTATTTAGACTGTCAAGTATCAACTTTTCATTATCTAAAATGTCCACGTTGCGTAAATGTCATCCTTGTTTCGCATTTGATTTATTATATTCTTTTGCAGTATAATTTGAAATTGAATACATTGTAAGCCTTTCTTTTTTTGAAAAGTCTTAGTAGATGCTAATACTTAAGACAACCTCTCTTTGTTAAAATACTTGGACATTTCTGTGCAATTTCAAGGTTTGCATTGATAGTCTTTCATTTTTCAGTTTCCACATGTGCACTTCTGTAACAAAAGAAACAAAGATACATAATTCATATTCAAATGCTAGGAACATTTGTCACTGGAACAAATTTGTTTAGTAGATAACAGTGCCATATTGCTTCTGTATGCTGCAGTTACATGTTATGGGTACAAATGAATCACAATGGGAAGTGTTTGATGGGGGGTGAGTTCACCTAGAATGTTCCAAATGTCAGTATATTTTGGAGCATATACCATAAAATAAATAATCACACGTGGAACTATTATGTAATAAGACACCAAAATGAATTTTCTTTGATGAGGATAGCAACTAGAACATAAAACTTGAAAACATTCCTTTCTTGTTTTATCACCATTGGCACTAAGGATTTAATGATTTATGCGCAGGGCTTCAAGCAGACGAAGAGAAAAGTGCCATTCTGGAGAGATTGATGATGCTGTGGACGGACCTGATGTTTGACTACTGTCATTGATGCTCCGCTTGGAATTGTTAGCAACTTAATCCGCTTGTGACCAGTGTTTATATTTTCGCGTCCTTATTACTTGTCAGACGAGGTTATGGTTGTTGAGACCTTGTGCGACCCGACTTGCTAACTACTTTCGTGCCGTCATGCTCACATAATGGGTAATGCGCTAGCAACAGTGTGACGGACGTCCTTCGAAATATGAATTGTTATTTTTTTACTATTATAAAATACGCAGTAGATCTCCGAAATAGCCAGTTACCACAGCTTTATTCCTGTACTTTTCGCTCAAGTAGCAGTACTGACACCCTCCCCCCCCCCCCCCTGAATGTGAAAAATGGCGCCGCTTGTAACGGCAACGGCAATGCTGCGGTTTCTTGTGCCTCCGGTCTGAATTTTTTATTTTTAGCCCTTTTTCAAAAAAATTCACAAATATGCCCATGGAGGAAAGATTTTAAAATCTGGACCCTTAGTTCGGCGCCAGCGTTACTGGGCGCCGAGCTTACACTAAATCTCGGCGTAACGTCGCTCTTTGGGCTCGAAGCGCGGTGACATGGAAGGCAGCTAGGTGTCAGTAACTCTGGCGCCGAGCTCGGATAGCTATACAGTGCCCTTGCTGTCCCATTTCGTAAAAGTTGTTGCATACTCGTATTTGTCCAAAACATAATCACCCGTTTTTGTATATATAGCAGGACTCAGGAGCTATTATTGGCCGGATATGAGCACATCAGCAATTGGTCTAGATAAGGAAAACATGGCAGGGAGATTAGCCGAAAGGAGCAGACACTGTCTACTTAAGACTGGCAGCAGACATGTAGCACAACTCAATAACTGAGCATCGATATAACAAATTTGTTCCATCACAATTTGTTTGCAGAACAAATGATCATCGATATATCAGCAAACAAAGTGCAGATCAGATGATGCGAGATTAACCACAGGTCCACAGCCAGTCACAGCATACAATTATTTCTACAGAGGGTTCACAAAACACTACTTCCTTCCCTTGCCCTTCCTTTTACCCTTTGCAGCACCCCGATTTTTGTCACCCTTTTTCGCTTTATTCTTGCTCTTGAACGTTCTCTTCTGTGGCTTCTTCTTCACACCTAAACTGTTGTTCTTGGCAAACGAGCTAGGATTCTTGTTGGTGTAGCTCGTCACCACAGGGCTGATAGTTTTCGGGCTGATGTCATCGTCTTCAGGAGTAATTTCACTGGTGGTGACTATAATTCTGGTCCCATCATCTTCGTAGGTTTTGATTTCTGGAAGCACGATCAATTACCAGAGAATGAGGTTTGACTTCTAGAAACATCATAGTGTGACATGGTAGTTTACAAATTTAGTTCAGGTACTCACCAGACAAAGGTTCGTCATTTTCCATATCCTCACCATCATCACTGTTATCTTCATTTTCTAATCCAGCACCATCATTGTTATCCGATGACAGTACTTTACCATATAGAGCAATCTCCTCTTCTTTCCTCGGTAACAAAATAACAGCACTGAGAAAGACCTAATGGCAACAACCAAGTAGTGTGCTCATGTATAATTACTGAAACACAAGCCACCTGAAAATGACATTAAACTGTTCATAGACATCCCTATGACCTTTACATGGATATCTGTAAAATCCTTAGGTAGCATTTGGTTATTAGATTGGGGCTGGAATTGGCTCCAAGTAACTATCCCAACCATTCACTTGCCAACCAAACAAAAGCATTAAATTGGTGCCTCCATTTCAATTTTCACATGGATTTGGTTTTGGGACTTGTTGAATCGGTTCTAACAACCTACAATGACTGAAATCTACAATGACGAAGTGTTTCTTACCCTCTTGTGGTCCTGTATTTTCTTCTTCCTCTCCTTCTCCTACAAAATCTTGTGTGCCGCTTTTCTTCTCTTCTTCTTCCTCTTGTGGAACCCAGTCACGAAATCCCTGCCAAACCAAGGTCTCGGCCACGAATTGGTCAAATCCCTTGAACCACAGTACCACAGCTATATAATGCATCGATTGACACAATTCGCAACAAAAATAACCACTATAATCATGTTTTGCAATAGGAATTTCGTGTATGCCGCTATGAGGGACAAGGCAAGGCAAAGGAGGTAGCCGCACCTGAGCGCTTTCTTGTCGAGCGTAACAGAGAGCGCCTTGTTCTTCAGGGCCCTCTTATTGATATGCATTGGCACCATCACCATCGGCATCTGCCCCACCACGACGTCCTCCTCTTCCTCCGAAGCCACCACCTCATCCCCGTATTCCTCCCACACCATGGCTACGGAGTTCGCTCTCTCTCGGTAGGAGGCGCCGCCGCTAGCCCGCTATGCAGGGTAAACCGGAAGGACAACTTAGGTTTGGGAGGTCACGTGCAGGCCGGCGAGGGCGCGAGGGCCGAGGGCAGGTGGGGGAAGCGAAGCCAGCAGCTGGCGCCGAGTGGTGTGGCAGTGGCAAGCGTGCCAATGGCGATGGCTGGTCTGGCGAGCATGTGTGACGACGCGATGGCGGCGAGGTGGGCACGGGCCGTGGCGAGGGCGCGGGGCGCGGACGGGTGGGGCAGGGCAGGGCCGCGGCGTCGAGTGGCATGGCCGAGGCGAGGCCACGCGGGCTCGGGCAGTCGGGGGCGGGAGAGGGCGCGGGGGCAGTGGCGGTTCGCTGTTCGGGCGAGGGAGGTGCGAGAGAGAGAGGGAGAGGAAGAGAGAAAGGATTGGGGCCATACGTAAGAAATGTCCGGCGCCATTAACCCTGGCGCCGAGCTCGGCGCCAGGGTTACTGGCGCCGAGTTGCCTGCCATGTCACCGCCGCGTCTGCTTTGAGCCCAAGAGCTCGGCGCCACGGACGCTGGCGCCGAGACGTGTAAGCTCGGCGCCAGCAACGATGGCACCGAGGTAAGGGTTCAGATTTTGAAATCTTTCCTCCAGGGGCATATTTGTGATTTTTTTTCAAAAAAGGGCTAAAAAATAAAAAATTCGGGCCTCCAGTTGCGTCGAGTTGCTGTCGGTGGGACTCACTGCGTCTCCTTGTCCTTGGGATACAAATGTTCTTTGGATGCAGGAAGCGATGAAGCATGCCTGCTTTTCTTTATAACAAACGTATTTGAGCGCAAGGTGGCGAGCTCCACGCCGCTCGGTGAAGACGTCGCCCAACACGAGTTAGGAGGATGGGGACAAGAAACTTCGCTCCGTGAAGCTTCAAGGGCCAAATCTTTCATGGGGTGCATTTGGTTTTGGGATAAGAGGGATGTGATGGATGCATTTCAGTTTTTTAGATGGAATGGTTTCGTCTCTGTGTTTAGTTAGGAGAATGGGGACATTTTTGTTTTGTGTTTTGTTGGAGAGATGGGGATGAATAGGATACATAACTTTATGCTACGTTAGACATTTGCCGGAGCGCTCACACATGCAAAGAGGAAGAGGAGGCGACAACGGACCAAACCAGACACCGTCTGAAGGGACGAGTGTGTAACTAAATTTTTTAGAGACGAAGGGAGCCCCGAATCTAGAGGAGTATTCCTCTCTGAGGATGCTCCCATCCCTCATGTCCTCAAACCAAACACTGAAACAAATTGGGATATATCCCTCATGCTCCCATCCCTAATATCCCACTTCATCCCTGTCTTGCCCCCAAAGCAAACACAAGGTACATCCAAGGATGAGTGATCGCATACTATAACATTAGTGTAGGACCAAAAGGGTGACTACTAGTTTAGTCACTAGCTATTAGCTAACCACTTCCTAAGGTTCTTATTGGAAACGCATCTCCCTCAAGCTACCAAAATAAGCTATATATAGGCTTATTACAATTCCGGCACACCGTTTTGTATCGTTCTTTCATATTTGCTCCTTTTAGAATGCATCCTAATCAGTGCAGTCTTGCATTGTAAGCTGCAAAATTCTAGATGTTGTAAGAAAAAATTGTTCCTAGCAAGGGCAATCAGTGTTTTTTATGATTGAATAACAACATGACCATTTGGACTAACTTTGTTTGCGTATACAAGGTTTTAGTCCTATGGATGCAACTTGCAAGGATGGACTTGAGCGAGGCGACGATGAAGATAAAGTGATCAAACACCCCAAGCAAAGGATAATGACTGCCATAAAGATCGTGGAAGACAAGAAATAAGCTCAAGACATCAAGTAGAAAAAGCCCGGACAAAAAGACACGCTGAAATTGCTCTCAGTAAGCATCGGAGGGGTGCACCAGAGATTCTCGGTGTGCATGAAGGGATAAACAGGGTGAAGCCTAGTCCAAGGCAAGCTACAAGGCGTGCACCAAAACTCTCTGGTGAACATTAAGCTTAGGCGTGGGAGCTTGAAACAGTGAACAGTGCAAAAGCGTGGTGGAGGAGATAAAGAGCATGGGAGCTCTCCAGTGCATGTATCAGGTGAGCACTGGAAGGACATGTGCTATCTAGTGAAGGTTTGAAGTCCTGGGCTTTACATCAGAAATCTCCGATGTGGGCATCGAAGAAACCACCGGAGAGTCAAATCAACAATGGTTGAAAGGATCTAGGTGGCTAGAGAGGGGGGATTGAATAGCCTATAAAAAATTCTTCTCCAAAGCACAATACTAGAGCAAAGGTGATTAGTACAACAAATGATCCTAATAGCCTCTACTTGCTCTAGCTCTAAATCACCCAATCAAGCCCCTACACAATTCTAGTAGCAAGAGATTTCTAGTCTAAATCACAACACCACACACAAGCTATACTAGCTACATAAACAAACTAGAGAGCAACTAAGAACTAGTTACTACTAAAACTACAACTACACTACTCTAGCTAGCTAAATCAAGCAACTACCACTCACAAGCACAATAAGAAAGTAAATACAAGAGTGAGTAGTAGTAGTAGCAAACCAACGAGGACAAGTGATCAACACAATGATTTATCCTTGTGGTTCGGTTGCTTGCTAGCAACATACGTCCATGTTGTTTCGAGTCCCCAAGTGATGATTCGTGTGCTAACTAGCGTGACAAGGTAGACCCACAACTTGGGTGCCACAAGAATCAAGCACATGGTACACTCCAACTAGCCACGAGCATTCCACTAGAGTATCCCATTGCAACTCAGCGAGGTGGGATCATACCTCTCACAAATCACCGGTTGGAGGCAGAGAACAATCATCAACACTCCCCTCAACAACCACAGCTGCTCTGAGCCATCTAGGTGGTGGAAACCACCAAGAGTAAAAAGAAAACCGTAGCCTAATCGAAGAACTAGTGCCACTAGATAAGACAACAAAGCAAAATGCACTAGATCTCTCCCAAATTCACTTTGGATCAAGCACAAGTCAAGAGATGAGTGGGAGGTGTTCTTGGAGGCTCACAAGTGTGTTGTATTGCTTACAATGCCAAGAGAGCTCTCAAAGAGCCAGCAACACCTTTAAATAGGCATCCTCCAAAAACTAGCTGTTGGGCTAACTACGTAGGCACCGAACTGGTCTGGTGCCCACTGAACACCATCACCGGACTGACCGTTACGTGAAACAGACACCCTAGTGCTTTGCCCGGTGCTCGGTGTTAGCACGACCAGACAAATCTGGTGGCAACTCAAATCATGGCCCACAGAAAACTAGCCATTGGCCTGCCAATGACTCTATTGTGTAGCGCTTTGTCCGGTGCTTGTTAGTGGGCTAGCACCGGACATGTCTGGTTGCAAACCCTAGCCTCGACTAAGTGACTTCGTCCAACACCCTCTTTGTAGCACATTGTCTGATTCCCTCTACAGAGGCACCTCAAAAAGCTCCATTTTGACCACTTTTTCAAATGTGCTAACTCCTTCAAGTGCCCAACACATGTGCAGTTGAGTTAGAATTCTTCAAACAACTTCCCAAAGGGTTTTCACTTGCATCTCATAATGTCACTAGGTCTAATGCATATGCAAAGTCATTTCATACCTAGTGTCACTTAGATAACCGATTAGACTTTAGAGTTTCCCTCTTAATAGTATGGCTATCTATCCTAAACCTGACCACACACTCTATTAGGTCTTGGCCGGCAAAAACAAAACCCTAGCATATACCTTTGCCTTGATCATCATAGGATTTTGTTTTTCTCTTTCTTCTTTTCCATGTGTGGCTTGCTCCAATTGGATTGATCACCCTTCATCCATCTCCAAGCCTTTTCCACCACCTTGGTGTGTCTTAACCTAGCTTCGTTAGTCCACAAGTTGTCTCAATTACCAAAAACCAAATATATGGCGTTCAACTGTCTGTTGCAACAGCTAGTATTTGTGGCGGCACCGGAAACCTCCGGTGGTGCAATAAACATCTCCAGTGCTCACTAAAGATATGCAGTCTGAGCCTAACAAATAGTTTGTTGTGTTGGGGCTATATATATTCCCAACCGACCAAATGCAGTGTGTGAGCTAGTTGAAGGCATAATTGAGTTGAGACTCATCGACTAACGCTCTATCCACCAAAGTGCTTAATAGAAGATTAGGAAAATTAGCTAAGGCATTATGGCATAAATGGTCATTTAAACATGCACCATGTATAGAGCTTGATGTGAGATCTAGAAAGACCTATAGAGGTATCAATATTTAAGCCTTATAATAATCACTTATACTCCAAAAGAATCTTAAAGAACAAGAAAGTCACAGGTGCCTTTAGCATTTACTAACCTCATCCACCTCTCAAGATGTTGGATCTTTCTTATCAAATAATTACATGTGTTGTAGTATTACTTTATTATAAAAAATTAGTAATAATAATTATACTATCAATATAGATATTACAAACTTTTCATGTAAAACTGTAAGTTTATCTCAAGTAACAATTTGCATAAATTATATGCTGAGGATATTAAAATAATCTTAATAATTTAGTAGTATCATTCATATATGAGTCATTAAGAAAATTCTTTTCATGGTTGCTGAAATATAATGTATATGTATTTATCGCTCATTTATGCATGTAGTGTTTTCCTAAACGCTAAACTATAAACAATCGGTGACCTACTGTCGGATATCTATACCCGGGTATCCGAGCCGAACGATTAAATGAGCGTCACGTCGCCTCATCCGATGGTTAAGGATGCAACTGCGGCCTCGTCCGACCCCCAGGGGCCGGGCCACGCCTCGTCCAACTTCGAGGATGAGGTTTCCGCCTCGTTTGACCCACAGGGGCTAGGCCACGCCTCGTCCAACTCTGAGGATGAGGTTTCCGCCTCGTCCGACCCCCAGGGGCCGGGCCACGTCTCGTCCAACTCCGAGGACGAGGTTTCCGCCTCGTCTGACCTCAAGGCATTGGCTCCACCTCTAAGGACAAGGTTTTTCCCCGAAGAAAGGCATCAAGCCCTCGGACCGGTCGAACTGATCCGGGAACTATATGGATCGGCCACCAAGAATCTAGAGTCAGTCACCAGCTGATCTTGAACCGGGCCCCCATGAAGGGGATGCCAGAGCTCCAATCGAACAAGCCCGTTGACAACTCACCAAGCACCGTGCTCTGTTCAGCGAGGAAGGCACGGCACGGCTCAGCCCCTCCGTCCTAGCAAATGGACGCGTGAGGGATGACGATCACAAGACGAACCGACCCCCCGACCAGACCCCAGCTATGTGCGGGGGCTCAGGGGATCAGCATCGCAAAGAGACCAAACACGCGGTCGCAGACAAATGACGAGTGTCATACGCAGCTCGGCATCCTGCAAAGCGATCATAACGAACAGTACTCCCATGCGCCCTCAAGCGACGGATCGCAAAAAGCCTTTTGTAGGAGTGTCTCACTCCTCCAAAGTATCGGGGGCTACTGTTGGATATCTATACCCGAGTATCCGAGCCGAAGGATTAAATGAGCATCACGTCGCCTCATCCGATGGTTAAGGACGCAACTACGGCCTCGTCCGACCCCTAGGGGCCGGGCCACGCCTCGTCCAACTCCGAGGATGAGGTTTCCTCCTCGTCCGACCCCCAGGGGCCGAGCCACGTCTTGTCAAACTCCAAGGACGAGGTTTTCACCTCGTCCGACCTCAAGGCGTGGGCTCCACCTCCAAGGACATGGTTTCTGCCTCGTTCGACCCCAAGACGTGGGCTCCACCTCCAAGGACAAAGTTTCTGCCTCATCCGAGCCCAAGGCGTGGGCTCTGACTCGTCCGTTCCCATGGGGAGGGCTCCGCCTCGTCCGACCCATGGGGGTCGGATTCCATCTCGCCCGCCCCCCAGGGTGAGATTTTCGCCTCGCCCGTTCCCTGTGGGCCAGATTTGCTACCGGACAAAAGTAGTGGCCCCAGGGTAGGACCCGAACCGCTTCAACCACTACAGCATGGAGACGCATGCCCGGGAGCACGTCTTGAACGTGTCCTGATGCGACTGGTGGTTGCATCAGGCCATGCTGGGAGACTCACGACGCCCACCGCGTCAACAGGCCAGCACTGTGCTGCCAACTCCCTGCCTGACCACCGTCCAACATCAGTCAACCGGTGTTAGTTGGCTGGCACTGTACCGCCAGCCCCCTCGTATGGCCTCTGTCAGGGAACCCTTTGACCATTCCGTCCGCTCGGATGGGATGGAAGACAAGAACGATGCACGACGCCCGTACGTATGCTGCAGCGGCCAATAGGACCCCGGTGCGACGCCGCTGCCACCATGATCTACAGGGTCAGCGGGACCCACACGAAGAGGAGGACGACACACCTCCGAGAGCCTTATTTCTCTTTCTTTTTTCTCTCTTCCCTTCCATTGTAACCCCTACTTTCCCTTGGCCTATAAAAGGAAAAGTAGGGCGTCTCACTAAGGGACATTGGTTCACGGCATCGCATATCATACCGTATCACACCAGAGACTTGGGACCTGTCCCTCTCTCGCCCGTTTGTAACCCCTACTACGAACTTTTTAGTGCTAGTAATAGGAGCAGCAGTCACGAACTGGACGTAGGGACATTCTGCCCGAACCAGTATAAACCTTGTGTCTTCTTAGCACACCATCCAGGTCAGACGCGTAATAATACAAATTTACTCGTTGGTGTTTACTCGAAACACCGACACCTACCGTTTAGCCATTATTCGGGCAAAACCCATTAAACGGACTAAACGGCCAATTAAACGGGGTAAACAGGTGATTAAACGGAAATGGCGCACCGTCATGTAGTGTTTACACAGTGTTTAAACGAGCTAAATGGTCGTTTAGGCAAACAGTGATGCATGCATATGTGATCTTCATGATAGTACAACATGTATGTTTACTTTAGCGAATTTTAATATATTGATAATGATAGAAGTGGGCAATTTAGAAACATATGTGTACAATTTATGGTTATTTAAACAATTTTCGTTATAGCATATGTTGGCAATTTAGATATATATTTGAGAGGAGATATCTTAATTTTTTAATAATAACAGAAGTGGTAATTTGGATACAAATTTTAGATGTTACTTAGATTATCTATCATAATGGTAGGTGAGTAATTAGACACAAATTAGTGTTTACTTGATATTATATCTTATGATGGCATAGGTGGATAGTTTAGATACGTATTCAGGATTATTTTATGTTGTATTTCATAATGACAGATATGGGAAGTTATTTATAAAAATATAATAGATCTGATTGCTATATTATTAGTGGCGATTAGAGTCTACCAAATTAGTGGTCAGAACCTTATCAGTTTTGGAATAATTTCTAGGAATTTTATCTTTTTTCTAGCACATGTTGTGAGAATTAATTCGAAGGCTCCGTTTCGGGCCTCTAGTTAGCATGTTTTTTTATATGTATTTAGTTGAACCTGAACTTAAGTTATCGAAGCTCTTGTTTGCAACATTTTCTTGTGACATGATTAATATATATTTTTGCTTTGAACTTTTGATCTCATTAGTTGATGCAATTTTTTCTCCACATGTTAAGTTGAAACACTTGTAATTGTTGTATATCTTTTATTCAAAATTTTACTTTTAATGTGATATAATGTTTCAGTCAAAATGTATGAACTTATTTAAAGTAAAAACTTATAAATTTATTGTATGGAGTGTTAATGTAATTCAAAGTGAACTATTAGTGTCATTTTTATGTGGTGAAGACATTTTTCATCTCTTAATAAAAATACTAAAATAAATATAACATATGCATGTTTACATGGTGGCCCATAGCATTATGCTTACTTTTAATTTAACTAAAAATGATTCTTGAGTGTCTAATTTAGAAACATATATAACATGCTTTATGTATATTGATTTATTTTTCATAATAGCTTATATTTATATTTATATGTAGATTTGATGGACATTTAAGTTATGTGTACTTTAGATAAAAAATAGAGTTGTTACTAAATATTTTATCATTCATAATGTAGATGTAGATAATTTAGATGCAACATGCAAGTTACTTTGCATTATCTTTCATAGTATCAGAGTTAGGTAATTTAGTTAGAAATTTATAGGGTTATTTTTTTTGACCGAATCAGCAGGGGAGCCCCCCCTACCTATTTTTTTTCTTTTCCCATTAAATGAAAGAATTATAATTACAGTATTTACAAAAGGCAAAAGTGAAAAGAGTACAAGGCTTCTAGGCCCAAAACAAAAAGATCAAAATCATAAAGTATAGCTATCTCTCCAGGTTGTGAGGGGGGGCTGCCTTTTTGAATTGGCCTTAGTGCACACTTGGCCAAGCTCCCCTTTGAATCTCCTCTTACAATCATTAATGCTAATCTGTCCATTGTCAAAGATGACTGCATTTCGTGTTGTCCAGGTAACCCAACAAGATGTTATTCAAATTTCTCTGAAGATAGGGCTCCCAAAGTTGGTTCTGGCATCTATCACCTTGTCCAGGGGTGGCAGGTTCAAATTCCAATAGATAGGAATTGTAATTATAGGGTTATTTTAAAGGCACTATCTTTCATAGTGGCAAATAAATGTGGTTATGTCAAAGCAAAGGGATTATTTTAAATTATCTTTCATAATGATAGTGGCTAGAGATGATGATTAGAGTCTACGAAATTAATGTCTAGGTGTTTCTAATTCTTACAAGAATTTGTAGGATTTTTCTTGTTTTCCTAGTGTGTCATGAGGGGCCCTCAATTAACAATAGTAAGATTAAGATATATAGTTTACTCAAATAATGTTTTACTATACCGTCAAAATATCATCGGCATCATAAAACATCCAACTGGCAAACATGAGTTCACCAAAATAACTTTTACAATACACCTAGATATACATATGCTATGTCTAGAATCTAGATACATAGCAAAAAGTTATGTACCTATGGAAGAAAAATCAAAGTAACTTATAATTTATAATGGAATAACAGGCAAAACTTGGTGGCAGTGCTCAAATTAAACTGGGAGCCGTAGAAAAGAAGTTGTAGCAAGATTTCTTGTCGGTGGCTTGCATATATATCAACGATGGCGTCCATGTCGGCGACCATGCAGGCAGCAGCCCGGAGGCCAGGATCCTCTCCTCAGCGGCGGCGACGTTCTTGCTCCTGATCGATGTGGATGCGCATGCCGCATGCGATGAGACTGGATCTCTCGGACGGGTCAAAGGGCATCTGGCAGTGCTGCGACTGTACAGGGAGGCAGCATCGATCCGGACATCCGGTATTTTTGTTAGCTAACTAACTGTATATATATAGGTCATATGTGACGACCACAAGATCTGAAGATCTATCTCGACGCTTAGCTGCTTACCTAAGAATTTAATCTTAAATAGTACAATTAGGGCCTGCATGCATCTGATGAAATGATGATCAGCTAGAGCAGCGAGGAGTCCTTTCAGTCACTAGTTTATTCCACTGCATCTGGAGTAATTTGCTACACAGTATTATGTTATAAATAAACATAACACATTAGTGAGGAATTGGATTAGTATGTTCTTGAATCTACCTTAGTCATGCTAGCTGTGATAGATGTTAAGCTGTCAAGTACTCACCTTAGGCGCAAATAAAGTGATGCTTTGGATGCACTTAGCCCCTTAAAATGCAAATATGATCAGTAAATCAGTAATTCCGTTTGCAATGTACACTACCCAACTTATATAGTTATATTAGCATGGAAGTATCTGAAGATGCCTGATTCTCTATGTGTATTCCATTTTTGTACCATCAGTATATATGGAGTATATCTATAGCCTGAACAGCAAGGTTTGCCTAAAAGAAAATTCACATGGTGTGTAACTGCAGTCATCCACATATACAATGACATAAAGATCACCTATTTTTTCCTATTACCATGAAAAACAATCGATGCTTCGAATTGGAAAGTAAATCTTTCAATCTCTTACTATGAAGACAAAGAATACACACAACAGCTAGCTGGTGAAGTCGATCTCCACAGCTTGTCTATATATGTATTCGGAGTATCGCGGATCGTTGTCAGCATGTAATAATTGTAATTAGACCGGAAACTCTAGTTATTCTTGTTATGAAACAAGCGAAAACAATCAAGAAATTGTCAGCGAGCCAACATCTCACTAGACAAGAGAAATTAACTGCATACCTTCTGATGCAGGCACTTGGAAATTAACAGCCATGCATACGAGAGGGGAATTGATGGACGATGAAACTGCCGATGAAGCAAGCGGTAGCAAGATGGAGTAATGCCTAGGGGAAGCCTCCAAAAGGATCGCATGATCCGTCGAGAAGTCCTTGTAGAGGACGACCAGCCATGAAAGAATGGAAGGAATGATGGATCAATGCGATCCCTTTGGATGCTTCCTCCAGCTAGGCATTGTTCTCTCTCTCTCTCTCTCTCTCTCTCTCTCTCTCTCTAGAAGCGTGAGAGAGGTGTTGTGCAAGAAAGCTCCAGTGAGGTCCTTATATATAGCTAACAACCTTCCTTTGCCCATCATGGTTGCTTAACTCACCTCCCAAATAGAACAATAGTTTATATTATTTTCTCAATTTAGCCCATTCTTGAATCAATTTTTCGGCGCATCGTAGACGTACCATAATATTGGTACCCAGAGTTAAAGATTATCGTCTTAAAACTTTATAATCTTGATGATCTCATGCTTGTGGCCAAATTTTATGAATTATATATTACAAATATTTATCAATCTACTAGCACTTAGCAGCATTTTATATAACAAATTTGCGTGCTTTCTGGATGGCGCATAAGCATTTGCTTGATAACATTGTTAATCAGCACATATATATTCTAATGGTTTCTTTACGCTTTAATCAATTATGGATGCATCATTAGACGAACCGAAAACTGGGGCTTCTTCTCCCCAGATGGCAGATGCCCTCGCCTTTCTCCAATTTTAAATACACTGGCTTGCGAAATCGGCTTTACAAGCAACACTCACATGATTGATTATGGAAGCTAGGGGAGCCGGATGACTGTATGAGCACCTGCAGGATCTTTTGGTGATTGGGGACACAATTTTCTTAGGGTAGATTAGAGATGCATGTGGGCCTGGGAACAACTAATTAATTGCAGCCATTCAATCATTAAAACGCACGCATCCATTACTGTGATTCCCCCTAACCGCCTTTCTAGCAGCTATGCTTTCAGCAGTTGCGAGGCTTAAGCATCTTTACGTCTATCTTAATGACAAGTGCTTACTAGTCTTTTGCATTGTAGCTAGGCTCGATAAAATAATCAAAAGTCCTAGATTTTGCTAGTAGCAGGACAAATGTCCTGCAGATCTGGGTACCAATCAAGCCATATATATCAATATATGCGCGCAGTACATTCTTCTTTTGCAATGTTACCGAGGTTGATACAGTGTTGTAACATGCTTCAACAATATCCCTCTGTCCTTTTGCTGCTTTGCTAGGTGGTCCTGCTGCAGTGCTGTAACATGCATCATCCATACCAAAATTTAGACAATGGAGTGACGGATTTGGCAAATCCTTTTGGGCGTATCTACAACCTTAGAGTGCTATTGGTACATATATATGCACCATGCATGTATAGTCCAGTACAGAGAACTTTCCTACTATTTAATCTATGCATGAAAGTTGGAAGAATGCATTGAACCCAGCTACAGCTTGGTGTAACAGTGAATTGTTCAGGAAGAGAGTGTGGATTATGTGAGGATAAATTTGGACCAACAGATACAGCTGTGTAGTTAAATAGACACTGTAGGGGATTTTCTTCTTCTATACATACAAGATCAAGGTGTATGTAGCCTTGTCTCACTATGGGGAAAGCCTAGCAATCAAGTCCTTCTTAATACTGCTTTACTCAACTGTCTGTGAGTGTGAGGTAGAGGACATGCAGTCATCATGCATTGACAGAAGGCATACACATAACCTATTCCCAAGTGCAGTGCAGTGCAGCTTATTAGTTGAGGTGTGAATGATTCAGTGGGAAAGTTCACCTCAAGAATGGAAGAGTTCTATGCTTATTCGTCAGATGTCATGTCATGAATCATGATTGGACCAGTACTTGTAGCTTTTGGTCACCCAATGAGGCTGGTGCATTGCATATATGTTGCCGGAAGGTGATGAATAATCTGCCGGCCGGGCAGTAACTAAAGGTAGATCACAATGCCGTGTGTGGTTTTCATGGCATCTAGAACTGCTGATTTGTTTCCCTAGGGCTCTTTATTTGTCGATGCCGAAGATGGAAGAGAGATATGAATATATGATCTGACAGCATGTGCATCCATATGATTCCTCCTGACGATCAGTTAGCCGATCGATCGCCACCAGAGATGCAAATCTTATCTTAGCTACAGCACCTTCTAGCTAGGACGACAGCTCCTTCTAGGACGCTGCTCACATGTCTGCAATCCAAGCAAGCAAGGGCCCTTCGTCTCCTGCACTCCACTCCTCTGGTCCTCCTCGCCGCCCCTCCCCCAACAAAACCATTTTTCAATGCTGCCGCCGCCTGCAGCTTCATTCATTCAGCAGCATGTATGCCATGCGCTCACATGTAAAGATCCATACGACTCCATCGCATGCGAGGCATACATGCCCATGTTGCGGTCTCTCTCCTTCGCTCATGCTGTGTGTGAACCGTGAGAACGCCGTTTGCGTGGAAGAAACAAGGAAAGATATTGCCGCCGAACGTAGTACGTCCTTCGACGCAACAATCATTGGAGAAAACTCAGGTGAAATGTCAAATGTGAGTGCACTGGTCCTGGAGAACACTGTTCATTCTGAATTGAAGGCCTACTCTCCTTTATTATCTAATATTTTTCGAAAAAGGTATCTTATAACAAAAATATATATTAAGGAAAACCGGAACCAAAAAAAGACCATGCTAAAAATGAAAACCACACAAACAAAATCTAATAAAGTCTTTACCTCCGCTGATCCACAAACTTCACGAGCCTTTCACTATTGCTAGATAGAACACTAGTGAGGTGGAGAGCGAGAGAGAGAGAGCACGCCGAAGGGCCGTTAGTAAAAAGAATGTCACCATCAGCTACACCTAGATAATGGTGTTGTGGGTACGATCACGCTGACAATCTAGGATATCTGGAGAGAAAGAAACAACCATGTATTTAGAAAACAATGCATGGCTGTCAAACAAGTGGTGCACCGAATTAATTAAGACGAAGTAAGGTTGTGGAGCTACGCAGGCAACAAGGGGCTAGGACTTCTACTGTTGACTCCAAAGCTCCAAGCTGGAGTTGTGTCTGTCTGATTGTCTCGTAGGTCACAGACTGTAGAATCGCTATTTGTTTTCTTGTAAATCTGAGATGGCATGGGACTCAGAAAGCTTACTGAACCCCATGTAAATATCGGGCTGAAGCAGCTTGTGCCGTTCATAGGCTTTGTAATTATGCTCTTCTCTTATAAATGAAAGCCGATAACTTGGATCTTTTAAAAAAAAAATGTTGTGGGTACAAAACCTATAACCAATCATACCCATGGAAGAAACCATCAAAGCAAGATGGCCAAGGGACCAACAATACATTACCACAAGAATCACTGACACTACCTCTATTGACGAAGGCGAGAAAAGATGGATATTTTATTTGGAAGAAACCTTAATTAACTATTGAATCTACTAGAGGTATGGATCCATACTCCCCCTAGCTCCCTACCAGCAACTTGCTAGATAGGAAGAGAGAAGGGACCGGAGGGGCGATGACTCTAGGTTTTTCTTTAGCGATGGACATGTTGGCTCTGTTTTGATTTTCGACACGAGTGAAATGATTCTCATAGTGTAACTTCAAAAGGAACCCAATACCTTTGTTGAGAGGTCTTAAAATTATAAGATTAATATAAAAAATACACTATAGATTTGTGATGACCTAAAGAGATAGATTAAACCAAAGAATAAAAACCTATTACAATTAAAAATAATAAATTTAAAATAATGAATTAAGGAATATAGAAAATTCATTTCCAGATGAGTCGGAAAGAAAAATACCTAAATAAAATTACATGTAGAACACTTTTAAATAAAAAGTATTAAATGTCAATAGTTTGATCTCCAAATGAATTATACAAAAAAAATATTATGTATAAGTTATAATTAGTAAATAGCTAAAATCAAAACTATAATTTACGAAAACATAGAAATTTCACTTCCATATGTTGGAAAAACTAAATAAAAAATATGTATTACTAAGTAAAATTACAAAGACATCATCTTTTTCAATCTCCATGGTTAAAATTACCAAATTCATCGTACAGATTCAGATCATGAAGATCTAGATCTATCAAAAGATATAGTAAAAAAATGAATATAGACTCCAATAATATAGATATAACAAGTGTGAAGGAGATAGTAGTGTAAAATTCAATCAATGTTACAAATGGAATTTGCCATGATAATAAAAATAAGAAAAACATAGAATGTCTATGGTGAGTTACATGCATAAATGCAAGATCTATCCAAGCCAAAAAAATCAATACCTTTGCCTGCATATGAAACATCATTGAAGCACTTCAAATCCCCTGCTACTTCTTCCCCATCATTCTCTATGCCTTGCCATCTCAACATGTCCTCTTGCAGTAGATCTAAACTCGTTGACACACTCTTTCCCATGTTCCTAGCTAGAAAATGTGCATCACTGCAGGCATAAGGCCGATGGCATGCGATATCGTAGTCGCAAGTTGTGGCATGCGACATGGGCATGGAGCCATCGTGGGCACAAGTCCAGTGAGCTTGGATCCAATGCAGCCGCAAGAGTGCCCCTGCTGCTTGAGTGGACACGTCGCCGCTCTTGCCTTGTCCGAGATAAGTCGTTGGGCCCTTGTCTCTCTCCCACATTTTTTCGCCTGCCGAGGAGGAGAAAGCGATGACCAGGCTACCGCCAATGGCCATTGTGCACCAATGTGTCCCGTCCTTCTCCTGTACGCGCCATGTCCATGTCCATGTCATATGGGGAAGAAAAGGAGGAAAGATGGGAAAGAAAAGAAAAGGAAGGAGATGACTCAGGGTAGGCACAAGAGCTAGTGTCGGTGCCGGGGACCAAGGGCTTGGTGGGCGGGGCGCCTGGGGTGGGCGTGTGGTACTATGGTAGCCTTGGGGGCAGACTTAGGCAGTAGCTGGGGCCAAGGTGGTGGACGGAGTCATGTCGGGCGCCAGAGTGGCTAGGGTGGCGAGCAGCACAACCAAGGCTAGGGTGGTTGGCACGGCAGCAGGGGCTGGGCCGCCAGGCCGCACCATCGCTATGGTGCTAGTGGTCACCAGGGCACGACAACAAGTGTAGGAGTTCATTGGGGGCCGCCGCCCGGGTGCAGTGGTTAGGGGGTAAGACCAAGGGGCCCACCGTGACGAGGAACATGGAGCATGGCTAGTATGTGTTGGGGGGGGGGCTCAGCCGACCCTCTGCGCTTGGCTTCTCATTTGACGTTGCGGGCTCTGCCAGTGCTAGTGGCCAGCCGGGGATAGGGAGGGTGCCCACCCTCTGCTCAATGACGTTTCTTGATGGGCAGTGCAATCATGCAGGGCCGACGAGCACAACCTAGAGGCGGGGGGGGGGAGGAGGAGGGGCGGCGACGCCGATGAGCGTGAGCACAGAGGCAACAGTGGTGATGCTTGAGGCTAAGGAGAGAGGGTGAGATCTCCAGCATGCGTAGAATACAAGCTGTCCATCCCCAACATCGGCTTTGGCAGCCATGATGAAGGTGCAGACGCCCATCAAGTACTGCTCGTTCGTAGCTGCCAAACCGTACATCCACCCTCGATCCATCTCTGCACAGAAAAATATTTAGACTTCATGCCATGTAAATATGGGGAGAGTAATTATAGGGAAATAAAAAGTGGAGCCTTCATGAACAACAATTGTAGCTCAAAACTATAATTTCTTCTACACTAATTTAATTTGGTCGCACCATTTTGAAAAAACAATTATTCTACACTAATATTGGAAAATTGAAATTGGTAGCCTCATAAAAAATGAAAATCATAGCCTCATAAAAACAATTATACACTAATCAAGAACAATTGTTCTACTTCATGCCACATAAAAATGGAGAGACTAATTACAAAAAAATTAAAATTGGAGACTTAATCATGAACAACAATGTAGCTCTAAACAATAGGTTGGTAGGTTTCACATGGATTTGTTCATCAAAATGGAAATTGGCAGCCCTATTGGAAAAAAATCTACTCTACTACATACAAGAACTAATTAAAGCATCACATACTAGCAATCATCAAAACCACCATGTAATTAGCTAGAAATTAAAATGGGTTCATAGACACCAACCATTTGGAAGATGGATTCACCACAATTTGTATGCATTCCTCAAAATCCAATTGAAAAGCGCTTTCTAAAATGGAGAAACAACTAGAATGAGAATCAAACATCTAGCCATCAAAAAAAAATTAAAGCTACAAATTCAAAGGAGTGGATGTTTATTACTTTTTTTGCGAAAAAGTGGATGCTTATTACTAACCTTAAAGTAAGAAGATTATGCCCATGCTTGAAAATCCATGATCTTCATTGAGCATTTTGGTGAAGAACGACCGCAACAATGGTGAATAAGAGGAGGGCGCGACAATGAGTGTACTCGGGATGGTAGAAAGGAGTACCGTGGAAAATCACTGCCAGCGGCTTAAGCCAAAAACCGGCAGGCAAAGTCCACATCTACGCCAGTTTGTGGCTAGAACCAGCAATGATATACCACTGTCAATTTACTACCGGATCAAGCCACAAACTGACAGTGATGTGGACTTTCACTGCCGTTTTTTGGGGACTCCCAATCATTTTATGATTTTGAAGCTCAGAACCGGAAGTGAAGAGTCATCACTGCCGGTTCAATAGAAACCGACGCTGATGGGTTGGCACTGAATATCGATTCTATAGTAGGAGTGATAGGAAGGGACTAATTACAATTTAGACATTAGGTTGGTTGCTGAGTCATGCCACATCGAATCTAAATACCGAACAAAGAGGCATGGATCTTCAGTAAACCACTTAAAAAGTTTATGGAGCCAAAACTGCACTTTCAAAAGTAATAGACCTAGGTGACACACAAGCAAAATTTAATGAACCTAGGATGTATTTAGCTCTTTTGTATTTGATATAAACCTTGGATAGGAATATGAAAAGAGGCTAAAACTGCAGCATATATATGCTTGCGGTTCAACAATCGTGTGCATACGAGGCACCAACAGTGCACATGCTTGAGAAGCTCACGACCTATGTGCATATGCCTGAGGAAAGCCACACGCCATTAGCTAGACTGAGGAAAGCCACCTGTGCATATGCCTCCAAGGAATCGTTGGGAGGATCCCCGTTGGCCGTTTGGTAAACAAAGATTTCCTTCACCTAAAAGGCTGGGTGGGCACAACCGTCTCACTCTCAGGGAGGAACGGCACCGTCCTCCCTCACATAGTCACATGCCTGAGCTGCATGCACCATAGCAGCGGCAAGAAAGAAACAGTGTGTCCTCTCCTCTCGCCATTTGTTTCCTAATAACCACCGGTAACCACATGTCATTGGAGAGGGCACGCAAGTACGCACGTTGTGATCACAGGAACAGCTAGCGTCTCTTTCTTCCTTGGTCACCAATGATTGACGGCGAGTGCACGCCACAGCGAGATATATATGGTCGCCGCGCCGCACAGCAAGATTTGGTTGGGTCAGAGGTTGCATATATATATCTCTTGCTCGCTTTCTTGGAGATCATGGTCAAGCTGAAAAGAAGCAATCGACGACGACGGGTCGTTGTGGAACGTGGACTGGCCTGAGATCTGATGGGTTTAGACGGACAGCGCTAGCTAGCGGCCCAATCATCTGTGACGATGATGAGGGCGATCTTGCATGATGAGGTGCTGCTGGACACTGCCGGCCGGCTCATGATCCTGGCATGTGTGTGGTACCATACTACACGCCTGTGCATGCCCAAGTGGGCAACTGGCCATGTAAACGCAACCAAGAGGGTGTTGTATATTATATTCTTGCTTCGTGTTAGCTTTCTGGTACGCATCGATTGGTGACATCATTTGAGCTGTTTGGTTTGTTCGTGTTTATTTGTTCGTTCATGTAGGTTTACAATGACAAGATTCTCCAATACCACTGTGGGGAAGCTTTACCAATTACCATGTCAAAAACATAGGAATAGTAAGGGAACTTCGAGGGGGAATTATGTGACCTCACCTAGGGATCAACATAGGCCACCCTCGGCTTCTACCATGTTCCTCGCCCCCATGCTGCCTCCCTCTCACATCCGTGCCTCCTGAAGTCTTATATAACCATAAGGATGGTGATAGCGGGGTTATTTCCCTCCCCAATAACTCATTTCTTTCCCCTTTCTCACTCTCCTAGTATTGTGGTGGAAGCACACATTTGACATGATGTTATTGTTTGTCTGTGGCAGCAATGGTCAAATCCATGTGACAGAGGCTCTTCTTAGTGCGGGAGCAGCTAGATCTATACTTGTTAGGTTGATGGTGGTCGTGTGTGGCGTAGTTGATGCAAGCAGGCAGAGACACATCAATTTGGATATAAGATGTATCTAGAATTGGCTCTTGGCTGAATCTAAGGACATGGGCCATGTGCACACCAGTGCAAGGCGATCATTAGGTTGATGATGGCAATGGCTGTGGGTGCCATTTTCTCCTTACACTACAAGAAATGTGGCTTTACATGACGGATTACTTTGGTCATAGACACTCGAAAACACATCATGGTTAACTTACCTTGACGATCCAAAAAAAGATCATGTATCTCACGTCATACATTTGCTAGACCGAATCGAGCCGTCATAGATTGGCATTTGTGTTCGTCATGGAATCGTTGGAAGTCCACTTAGCCCAAACTGGGCCCGATAGTGTGACAAAATTGAACGTCATAGCCATCTACCATGTAAGATGTTTCTCCATCACAGATTTGAGTTGCCATGTAAGCAACATGTGTTCACCAAAATTGACCATCACAGATTATATAATGAAAATCACATAAAGCCCAACAATTTAGTTAACTCAATTTCCAGTACATTAACACAACATGTTCTGATCATCATAAAACTTAAGGAAACTCAAAAATAGGTCCTTTTCAACCTTCACATCTATTACAATAGCATTCTGGACAGCCAATGCATAGGCTTGATTTTTTTTTTTTTGCTGTATAGTGGCACTCCTTAAAAAAATCCATTGCATCAGGTTCCTGGTCTTTGTACTTGTCTCCATGAAAATGATACATATGCAATATTAACTCACATGTAGGCAAATTAAACCGTAGGCAAGGAACAAGGCTGACATGTACAATAAGGACAGATAATAATGCTAATCAGAGTTCACCTCAAGACAGATAATCTAGTCTCAAACAATTATTGCTAACTTACCTTGTCGAAGTGTTGCTACTGCTATCTGAAAACCAGGGAAGGCATGCCTGATGGCTGTCACTGCTGTACAGATAGAGACAGAACAATACAAGTTAGAAGGCAAAAGCAGAATTTTAATCCTACAACATCCAAAAATGACACATTCTGATTGTCAACTACATCATCTAAAAACAGAGAACATTACACAACTCTTCTTGCAAGTGCTTAGTGCATCTAAAAACAGAGAACATTACACAACTCAGCTTCAAATCACACAATCTCACAAATGTTGCATTAGAATTTTCCATGAGAGCTACATCAAGTATCTAAAAATATTACCCAAGTATGAACAACTACAGCTTCATCTGTGTATCTAAGAATGTTACCCAAGTATCATACATCCAAAGACAGTTCAAACACAAAGTACTACAACATTTTCGAGTATGCTACAAGTGCCATTTTTTACATCATGACTAAAACACTAGATACATTTAATACTACCTACAAACAAAGCAGTAGCAAAATGAATCACTCGCTTCGAATCTGCTTTGCATAGCCATGCAGATAGGCAACGCTCCAGATCTAGTCCGCCATAACAAATTCACTTTAAATGTGTCAAATCGTGACAAAAACCAAATCCACTAGCGACTTAGTGCAGCAACAAATAGAATTAGCACACAAAGTACCAAGCAAAGAAGAGGAAAGGAGGAATGAATACTGTCTTTGATCCTGTTGTGTGTTCTTCAGAGATGAGGGAGTCGCTGCCGCCTGCGGCGAGAGCGGGCGGAGCTCTGCTTGCTGGTTCCCGCATGTCGCCGGAGCTGCAGGTGGCACTAGCTCTCTCTGCCTCTGGGATCCGAGAAGTCATTGGTGGAGAGGAGAGATTAGGCCGGTAGCTGGGCGAGGGCCAGGCCCAGCCGGGAGCCGAGGGGCCCTGCAGGCCATGCAACCTCATGCCGCCGGGATCTCGGGAGGGCGCACGACACGCACGCTTGAGTGAGGAGCCGTGGGAGGACCCTTGCGCTTGTTGCATCGCCCTGCCGCCTGACGATGAGAGAGAGAGGGGTCATGAACGGGAGGTGGAGAGAGAGGGACGATGCCTGTGGAAAGGGAGGGAGGGTCGGAGGGGAGAAAGAGAGAGGGTGAGGGGCGGCTGACGGGTAGGGAGACAGGGAGGGAGGTTAGGGTTTGGCCCGTGGTGGGCTTACAGTGGGCTTCGGGTTGTACTGTGACGATTTAAGGTCATCTCCAATTCATCACGTAAAGCCAGATTTCTTGTAGCGTTAGAGGCATAAGTTGATAGACCCCACCCTCGTGGTGTGAGATTTTACAAGTGAAAAGCTTGGCTATCCTATAAAGGAGATAGCAGCGTTAGTGGTACTTTGTATCCCTCTTTGGAGGCATCGTTCTAGAAGGCTCTTGCTTAATCCTGACATTCATTGAAGATCGTTGCTTCTATGGTTTAGGAGGAAAAGGGATGTTCCAATTTGATGGAGCTTTTGTGGAAAAGAAAAGGCTCAACTATTACTCGTTTTGATAGCTAGGTTGCTAGAGGACAAGTGAAATTCAGATATATGCGAAATGTTTTAGATGTACTGTTCATCACCTTCTCTGTAGGAAGACAGTTGAGTTTTGTGGACTTTAGCCATCTCTTTTCATAGTCCAAGAAAATAACAGAACTATGCCAAGCTAGCTTTTTCTCTGTAATTGGAATGTAGGTTGATAGGTTGTTTTAAGCTTTACCTTTAGTATGATATTTTATATGTTTAGAGTATAATAGATCCCACTTTGTCCCGTTATAAAAAAAATAAGAGTATAATAGATCACTTTTTTATTTCTTTCGTTTTTATTCCACTATAACGGTTGTGTATACTGCTTTGTTACAAAGATCGAAACTTTATTTAAATATAAAGGTTACTTCATCTAAAAAGGGGGATAATTCTGCAAATACTATAACCAGGCCATTTGATCAGGTCAGTTTGGGCCGACCATCGGCAATAGTCAGTTAATCGGAGCTCTAGAAAGCTCCTTGCGGCCCACATACCTGCCCCTTCAAGATAAACCTTAGCTCGACGAGAAATGAAGCCCATAAAGTTTTCAGGCCCATGAATGAATTCCCTGAAAATTGAAAATAGGTCTAGTTGGTTTTGTGGATTGAGTTTCAGTACATAAAAAAATCGTTTCATTTCCTTCTGTTTGTTCTCAAAAGAAAAGGAAATTTCCATTTATTGTACTGCATAAATTAATACTACGCAGAAATGAAAGGCGCATTAATCACTTCCTTGTTATGAAATTCAACTTGTGAAAAACTTGGCTGGGTCTGCCTTCAGCAGCTCATTCTTGGCTGCTCTCACGCCACTTTGAGCTCCAAAACGCAGGCATGCGTGTAACTTTAATCCTGTCTTCTTAATAAAAGACGTGCTTGAACAGATCATGCACTTTCGCGAAAGAAAAAAAAGAAATTCAACTCGTGTGCATGGGCTTGAAGCATTGCTTGACTTTTTTTATGGTAAGCATTGCTTGACTTTGGTCCTATTGCAGTACGCTTGTGCATGCCCAAGTGTGAAACTGGCCATGTAACGCAAGCAAGAGGGTGTTTGTATATATAGTAGTATATTCTTGCTTCGTGTTAGTTTTATGGCACGCATCGAGTGGTGACCGTCATTTGAGCTGTTTGGTTTGTTCGTTCCTGTAAGTTTACAATAACGCGATTCTCCAATATCACTGTGGGAAGCTTTACCAATTACCATGTCAGAAATGTAGGAATAGTAAGGGAACTTAGAGGGGGAATTATGTGACCTCGCCTAGGGATCAGCAGAGGCCACACTTAGCTTCCTACCATGCTCCTCGATCAATCCTGCGCCTCCCTCTCCCACACATGCCTCCAGAGCCCATGATCGTCTGCCTAGTAGACAACTGTCTGGGAGGCCATGATCCAAACACGCCCAAAGTCTGAATCCCCAGCCTCCACGACAGCACAAGCTCTCTGTCAAAGCAGGTCTTGATGGACTTCAGCAGCTCGTCCCTACAATCAAGCACTGCCCAGCGCCCCAACCTCAGTGTCTGACGCCTTGATCTGCTCCACCCGTCTTCCCGACAGAAGTTGAGGAACGCGGTTAATGGAAGCGGGTCGCGCTACTGTACACTCCAGGCCTGCATCCCAATGTGCTCGTCATGACCTGATGTTTCATGGATAACAATGACAGATGTTTCAGGATATGCCATATATACGCAAAATATTACTAGTAGAAGAGAAGTAAGAGACGATCTGATGACCAACCTCAAGTTTCATGATGCCTTCCAAGCCTACAAGTGTGTAGCTCGCGCTATCTACACTACCATCTCTCTCGCTTGCGATGCTATTTCTGCGTTGGATGCGAAAACCGTTCATTGCATTTTGCAGCTCCAGGAGTGACAGAACCAATAGTATTTATAGAGTACTCTTCTACCTGAGGGTGCCTTGTGCCCTGGGCACTTCAAATTGACATTATTTCAGATCGTCCCTTCAGCATTCTTGAGATAGCGCTTTCAAGTTCAGAACTTTTCTTTGGTATAATCAGTTACTCACATCACATGGCTTCTGTAGCCGGTAGTGATGATGAAGTCTTTTCTAAAGGAAACTTCCATGATCAGTTTGCCCAAGCAACTGGACTCAAGATCAACTTCCACAAAAGCATGGTGGTGCCAATGCATGTGCCCGCGACATCAGTTGATGCAATGGTGGCAGTCCTGCAGTGTCAGCAAGGAGCCTTCCCACAAACCTATCTGGGGCTTCCACTCTCCAACACCAAACTCAGACTGTCCGCCTTCGCACCCATGATTGCCAAAGTGGACAAGTACTTAGCAGGTTGGAAAGCAACACTCCTTAGCCCTGCTGGGCGAGTGACCCTGATCAATGCAGTGCTTGATGGGCTGCCGACTTATGCCATTGTAGCCCCAGGAGTGACAGAACCGATAGTATTTATAGAGTACTCTTCGTCCTACGGATCGCTTGTGCCCTGGTTCCCTGGTCCCTTCAAATTGACATGCAATATTCAGGCCGTCCCTTCAATGTTCTTGAGATAGTGCTTTCAAGTTCAGTACTTTTATTTGGTAATCAGTTACTCCTATCACATGATTTCTGTAGTCTGTAGTGATGATGAAATCCTTTCCTAAAGGAAACTTCCATATTTTGTTTCAAGTAATAATATGCTGTGAGACTGCTAGTTGTACTAGTCAGGTAATGTTGTTTCACATAACCACTACACCCCCTTTCAAAAAAAAACATAACCACTACACCCTGCAAGTACGGAGGTACCGCTCTGTATTCATGATGAAAAATATTGACTACATATTGACAACTACTAAGCCCTGCAAGTACAGAGGCTTCATATGATGCTGCAATGATAATGTCATCTGCTCCAATTATGGAACTTTTTAGAGATAATTTCAAGAGTACCAAATATATCAGTTCTGAAGTTACCGAGAACTTCTTCAGAAATCACATTTTCTGTGTACTGTGCACTGAAAACTGCAGCAGTGCATTATCAGGTTTGTCTAGTGCAAGTTTTCCTTTTTTTTTTCTTGTACATTGATGCACATTCTTTGCTTAAGCTGCAGTAGCCATCATGCCTAACTGAGATTGGATTTGGGACTGATCCCTACTTGTAATGTACGGGCACACGTACACGCGGCATCGCAGGGCACGCGATGTGCGCCGCGCTGCTGATCGAGCAGCACGCCTGAGCCAGCAGGTGATCACGTCAAGTGGCTAAGATTAGAAGGAAGAGAGTAATTGGTTGTTTCCTTGTTTTGTTATTTTTCTTTGGCAGTCCTTAAGTTTAGGAAGAGTGGTTGGGCCGGAGGCCATATATTCCTGTAACCGCACATGGAGAGATCAAGCAAGAATCATTCAATCTAATCTCCTGCCTCTTCTCTAAGCCACGAGCCTGGGGGCAAAACCCGGCGAGTGTTGAGCGACGTGGGGGCATAACCCCGTCGTGTTTACCACGGAGCGCGGGTACGAGCTCCGTAGTCGAGGCCCGGCGTCCCTGCCGCATACCGCCCTTGACAACCTGGTATCTCAGTCTCATCGATCCTCTCCCACCACATTCAACCAATCCTCCACAGCCGCCGCGCAACCAGCCCATCAGCCGCCACCATCTACTCCTTCCCCGTCCATAGCCACCTCTTCAGCGCCAGCCATGGGTGATCAGCCCTCCATGGCCGACGTGATGAAGCTGCTCCAGACACTCACCACCGATATGTCCAAGATACAAAACGACATGGCGACCATGCAGGCGAAGATCGGCTCTTCCACCGACTCCAGCGTCCACTCCCACGACCAGCACCCACCGGATCGCCCTCCGCGATTCCAGAAGATGGACTTCCCGTGATTCGACGGCAAGTCCGACCCACTGATCTTCCTGAATCGGTGTGAGTCTTATTTCCGTCAGCAGCGCACCATGCCGGAGGAGAAGGTGTGGATGGCGTCGTACAACCTGGAGGACGTGGCCCAATTGTGGTTTCTCCAACTCCAGGAGGATGAAGGCACGCCGCCGTGGGGTCGCTTCAAGGAGCTCCTCAATCTTCGGTTTGGCCCGGCGCTGCGATCCGCGCCGCTGTTCGAGCTCACGGAGTGCCGACGCACCGGATCGGTGGAGGAATACTCCAACCGTTTCCAGGCTCTTCTTCCGCGGGCTGGTCGACTGGAGGAAAGCCAGCGTGTACAGCTGTACACCGGAGGTTTGCTGCCTCCGCTGAGCCATCAGGTGCGCATCCACGCGCCGGAAACCTTGGCCGCGGCCATGAGTCTGGCCAGGACGTTGGAGCTGATCGAACTGGACAGGCTCAGCCAACTGCCTCCTCGGGCGGCTCCGCGGGCGATCCTGCCAGCCCCGCCTCCACGACCAGTGCTGCCAGCGGGCGCCGCGCCCCCTCCGCAGGTGCTCCCGGTGCCGGCCCTCCCAGCGCCGCAGCAGCAGCTGGCCCTTCTGGCGCCTCCACCCCGCGGCGCGGCTGGGCCATCCAAGCGGCTCTCGACGGAGGAACAAGCAGAGCGACGTCGCCTTGGCCTGTGTTACAACTGTAACGAGCCATACTCACGAGGGCACAATCGGGTGTGCCGCCGCATCTTCTACATTGATGGCATTGAGTTGGAGGACGCGGCTCCGGTGGCCGCCGATGCCGACCTCGCTGCACCGCTGTTCTCCCTTCGCGCAGTGGCTGGTATGCCCATTTGTGACTCCATGCAGGTGTGCGTGACAGTGGGCGCGGTGACGCTCACTGCCCTGCTGGACACCGGCTCCACGCACAACTTCATCGCAGAGGCGGCTGCAGCGCGCACAGGGCTCGCCGTCCAGTCCAGCCCGTGACTCACCGCCACCGTGGCCAATGGCGAACGCATCGCATGCCCGGGCGTCCTCCGCCAGGCCTCGATCGCCATTGCTGGCGAGAACTTCTGCGTCGACCTCTACGTGATGCCGCTCGCCGGCTACGACGTCGTCCTCGGGACCCAGTGGATGGTCACGCTAGGCAAGATGGTGTGGGACTTGACCACGCGCACCGTGGCCTTTACGCGCCATGGCCGCACTATCTGCTGGGAGGACGTGGCCGCACAGCGAGCCCCGCGCCTCTCCAACATCACGGCGCCGGCAGCCTTGCTGGAGGAGCTGTTGACCGCGTTCGGCGGCCTCTTCGCCGAGCCCACCGGGCTGCCACCGCCACGTGCCCGTGACCACAGCATCGTCCTCAAGACGGGCGCGCTACCGGTGGCCGTCCGGCCATACAGGTACCCAGCGGCCCACAAGGATGAATTGGAGCGGCAATGCGCCGCGATGATCGAGCAGGGCATCGTGCGGCGCAGCGATTCCGCGTTCTTGTCCCCGGTCCTCCTCGTCAAGAAACCGGACGGGTCGTGGTGTTTCTACGTCGACTACCGGGCGCTCAACGCGCTCACCGTCAAGGACGCGTTCCCCATCCCCGTCGTCGACGAGCTGCTGGACGAGCTCTATGGGGCGTGCTTCTTCACCAAGCTCGATCTGCGTTCGGGGTATCACCAAGTCCGCATGCGTCCAGCTGACATACACAAGACGGCGTTCAGGACTCATGACGGCCTGTACGAGTTCTTGGTCATGGCGTTCGGGCTGTGCAACACCCCCGCTACGTTCCAAGCTTTGATGAATGACGTCCTTCGGCCCTTCCTCCGCCGCTTTGTGCTTGTGTTTTTTGATGACATTCTGATTTACAGTCGTACATGGGCGGATCACCTACGCCACCTGCGCGCCGTCTTCGGGGCGCTCCAGCAGCACCAGCTCTTCGTGAAGCGCTCCAAATGCGCGTTCGCGGCGTCTTCCGTCGCGTACCTCGGCCACGTGGTGTCGGCCGCGGGCGTCGCCATGGATCCGACAAAGGTGCAGTCATGCGGGGTGGCGGCAGCCCACGATCCGTGCACGCCCGGCGCGCTTCACAGGACTTGCCCGGGTACCGGAAGTTCGTGCACAACCACGGCACCATCGCCGCGCGCCTCTCACCGCCTCGCTCAAGAAGGACGGGTTCGCTTGGTCGCGAGCGACGCTGTGCTGCTGCGTTCACCGCGCTTAAAGGCGGCGGTCACCTCGCCCCGGTGCTCGCCATGCCGGACTTCTCCAAGACATTCGTCAGAGAGCGACGCGCGTCTCGCATGGCTTCGGGCGGTCTTTGGTCCAGACAGCCACCCGGTGGCCTTCTTCAGCCGGCCTGTGGCTCCCCGGCACCGAGCTCTCGTGGCGTACGAGCGCGAACTGATCGGCCTCATCCAGGTCGTGCGCCACTGGAGGCCCTACCTTTGGGGGCGGCGCTTCGAGGTCAAGACAGATCATTACAGCCTCAAGTACTTGTTGGATCAGAGGCTGTCCACGATCCCGCAACACCATTGGGTCGGGAAACTCCTCAGTTTCGACTTCACTGTTGAGTACAAGCCGGGGCATACAAATGCCGTGGCAGACGCCCTGTCGCGCCATGATACTCCGGAGGAGGGCTCGGTGATGCTGCTGTCCGGACCGCGCTTCGACTTCCTCGACCGCCTTCGCCAAGCTCATGCCTCCGACCCGGAGCTGGTTGCCCTCCAGGACGCCATCAGCCGCGGCTCCAAGTCGCAGCCCTAGGCCTTCACCGACGGGCTGGTCCACTACGGCGGATGGCTGTACCTGCCGCCTGACTCACCGCTGCTGCAGGAGGTGCTGCGGGCGGTCCATGAGGAGGGCCATGAGGGCGTCCAGCGCACGCTGCACCGACTCCGCCGCGACTTCCACTTCCCTAACATGAAACGTGTGGTGCAGGACCTTGTTCGTGCGTGTACAGTGTGCCAGCGCAACAAGCCGGAACATCTCCACCCGGCCGGACTGCTGTTGCCACTCCTAGTGCCACAGGGTGTTTGGTCGGATATCGCCATGGACTTCGTCGAGGCGCTGCCGCGCGTACGGGGCAAGTCAGTCATCTTGATGGTGGTGGACCGTTTCAGCAAGTACGCGCACTTTATACCCCTGGCGCACCCGTACTCGGCGGAGACTGTGGCCCAGTCCTTCTTCTCCGAAATCGTTCGGCTGCACGGCATTCCGTAGTCCATCGTCTCCGACCGCGACTCCGTGTTCACCTCCAATTTCTGGGACGAGCTGATGCGCTTGAGTGGCACCAAGCTGCGGATGACGACGGCTTTCCACCCGCAGTCGGATGGGCAATCGGAGTCCGCTAACAAAGTCATCATCATGTACCTTCGATGCTTGACAGGTGATCGTCCACGCGACTGGCTACGCTGGCTTCCATGGGCGGAGTACGTCTTCAACACCGCCTTCCAGTCGTCATTGCGCGACACGCCGTTCCGCGTCGTCTACGGTCGCGATCCACCATCCCTACGCACCTACGCGCATGGTGACTCCAGGGTGCCGGCGGTGGCCCGCACGCTGGAGGAACGCACGGAGTTCCTGGAGGGCATTCGGCACCGGCTCGAGAAGGCACAGGCCATACAGAAGCGCCACTACGACCATCTCCACCGCGAGGTCACCTACCAGGCAGGCGACTGGGTCCTGCTTCGACTTCGTCAGCGGCCTACTGCATCCATGCCCCAAGCATTGGCTGGAAAGCTCAAGCCTCGCTTCTACGGGCCATACCGCGTCGTCGAGCTCATCAACGACGTCGCAGTCCGCCTGGCCCTGCCTCCTCAAGCTCGCCTCCACGATGTCTTCCACGTTGGGCTGCTCAAGAAATTCCATGGCAACCCACCGCAGGAACCACCAGCCCTCCCTCCTGTTCGCCATGGCGCGATCGTTCCAGAGCCGGAGCGGGCTGTCAAGTCACGTTTGGCGCGCGGAGTGCGCCAGGTCCTCGTTCAGTGGAAGGGGGCGTCGCCAGCTTCAGCAACCTGGGAGGATGTCGACTCGCTCCGCACCCGATATCCCCAATTTCAGCTCGAGGACGAGCTGCCTCTCGAGGAGGGGAGAGATGTAATGTACGGGCACACGTACACGCGGCATCGCAGGGCACGCGATGTGCGCCGCGCTGCTGATCGAGCAGCACGCCTGAGTCAGCAGGTGATCACGTCAAGTGGCTAAGATTAGAAGGAAGAGAGTAATTGGTTGTTTCCTTGTTTTGTTATTTTCCTTTGGCAGTCCTTAAGTTTAGGAAGAGTGGTTGGGCCGGAGGCCATATATTCCTGTAACCGCACATGGAGAGATCAAGCAAGAATCATTCAATCTAATCTCCTGCCCCTTCTCTAAGCCACGAGCCTGGGGGCAAAACCCGGCGAGTGTTGAGCGACGTGGGGGCATAACCCCGTCGTGTTTACCACGGAGCGCGGGTACGAGCTCCGTAGTCGAGGCCCGGCGTCCCTGCCGCATACCGCCCTTGACACTACTAGTGTTTCTTTCTGTTATGCTTTTTGTAGCTCTGTTATCCTCCAGTAACAATGACATTGATGAAGCATTTTTGTTTACCCTGTACTGCTTGTGTATAGCATCATCCTCCTGGAGTTTTTGAACTGAATGAATTGGGTAATTGAATTAGAAAAGTAGTGTGCTTGTGCTTGTGCTTGTGCCATTTATATTAATTAGTTGGCTTGTTAGCTAGTCAATTCCTAGAGCCATATTAACTTGCAAACCACGGCCGTAGAGCCTCCACGAACTGCGTTCTTCACTACCTATGCATCTAGGCTGTTGCCGATCAATTTCATCCCAGCCATATCTTCGTTTGTGTGCTTGTCCTGAAGGTGTTTCTTAACTCCAGCATGGCTGAAAGGAAGTGAATGTGTCAATATAAGGAACAGAGAGGCAATGAATTATTTATATTGGTTGGTACAAGCTTTATTTGATTTTTTTTAAAATATTTGCTCACTAGTAGACTAATTGCAGATAACATTTGTGTATGAGCCTTGATTTGATCTCTTGTTTGAAAACTGATAAACTAGATTCAGATTTCAGAGTAACGAAGAAGCTAATTTACTATTACTCTCTACAGCTCTTCAAAATGGATGTGCCCATGGCTACTATACTGCTCATTACCAATCCTCGAAGCTGATGTTATGCACGTGGCAAAAGTTACTGGAAGGAAGACCAGACCATAGCAATGTGAGATAACAATGATGGTATAGTTCAGAAGAAAAGAAAATGGTGAATAGTTGAAGCCGACAGCGGATCACGATGACCATTTGGGGGAGATGTAGCCACAACATCTGCCCATCTCCGAGCATTTTGAAGATGGTTATGCTGGGAAGGAGAGCCGAAACGTGGTGAAGCCGGGGGGGGGGTGTTACTGGAGGCTGCAGTGTCTATGCCCAGGACGACGACATCGAATGCAGCGGAAGGAGTCCCTCGATGTGCTGCATGTGGTTGTCATTGTCACGCTGCACATGGTTCGTCCATCTCGGACCTTCAATCTTTGTTTGGGCCTCTGATGGAGTCGCTTCGTTCAGATCTCCAAGAGTTCTTCGTATCTCGGCTTGAGGAGGTGGTGCGTCCTTTCATGGCAAAGACATAAACCATCAAGTTGCGGCTTGCACAGATGGCCAGCCTCAAGTTTCATTGTTGGAGCTAGGGTTGTTGCGTAGGGGATAGGAATGGGAGGTCGGTGGTCGAGGTCTGATCGCCCGGCGGCGGGGTTGCGACGCCGTGCTCGGCGTCGGGGTTCACGCGAGAGAGAATGCGAGCGAGAGCGCCAAAGAGCAAGTGAGATTAACTCAACCTCTGGCTAACCTTTCATTAAACACATTGTTCAATACTTATACCACAATCCTAACAACTTACGGAGTAGATGCTAACTTTAAGGGATAACAATCAAAGGGAAATATCACTCCTAAACAATCGGATCGACTAACAAAGATGCAAACTTCTGGACGGCGTGGTTTGGCGCGCCTTGGCTGGTGACCGCGCTCTGGCGCTCCTCGGCCTGGTCCACTCCTCAGCCACATTTCTTGTTGCGACGTTGATAGATGTTGCCCACCATAACATTCATGATGCCTTCCAAGCCTACAAGTGTGTTAGCTAGCACTATCTACATTACCATCTCCCTCGATTGTGTTGCTATTTCTGTGTTGGATGCAAACACCGTTCATTGCATTTTGCAGCCACAGGAGTGACAGAACCGATAGTATTTCTGTGTTGTGCCCTGGGCCCTTCAAATTGACATTATTTCAGATCGTCACTTCAGCATTCTTGAGATAGTGCTTTCAAGTTCAGTACTTTTCTTTGGTATAATCAGTTACTCACATCACATGGCTTCTGTAGCTGGTAGTGATGATGAAGTCTTTTCTAAAGGAAACTTCCATGATCAGTTTGCCCAAGCAACTGGACTCAAGATCAACTTCCACAAAAGCACGGTGCCAATGCATGTGCCCGTGACATTAGTTGATGCAATGGTGGTAGTCCTACAGTGTCAGCAAGGAGCCTTTCCACAAACCTATCTGGGCTTCCACTCTCCAACACCAAACTCAGACTGTCCGCCTTCGCACCCATGATTACCAAAGTGGACAAGTACTTAGCAGGTTGGAAAGCCACACTCCTTAGCCCTGCTGGGCGAGTGACCCTAATCAATGCAGTGCTTGATGGGCTGCTGACTTATGCCATGGGAGCCCTCTTCCTGCCAGTGGGGGTGAAAGAAGCTCTAGATGCCAAACGACGAGCGTTCCTCTGGAATGGGTCAGATAAAACGACCGGAGCAAAATGCCTAGTCGCATGGGAAAATGTCTGCAAGGCAAAGGAAGATGGAGGCCTTGGGATCAGACACCTAGACACCCAGAATCCTTGCATGTTGATCAAACTGCATGATACATCGGCTTCACCACCCCGGAGACTCATCTTGGGTAGCTTGGGCGAGGAGCCATGTCCGACTGTCCGACCTCCATGGGGATGTTACGAGTCCACACTGGGAGGCAATGAGGGAACTGTTGCCGGCCTACAGGAGCATCTCACATGTCAGAGTGGGAGATGGAAAGAAAACTTCCTTCTAGTATGACAAATGGCTGACAAACACTACACTTGTTGAAGCCTACCCCTCCTTGCACAGCCACTTCACGATTGGAGATGTTTCAGTAAACACTGCTCTCGGAAATGAGTGGCAGTCCATGATTCGACCTTAGCTCGACTAACTCCCCAAGCCGAAAATGAGCTGGATCAGTTGAAACACCTCCTCCGGGACGTCGTTCTGGAAACCTCTACGGATGACAGAAGCTGTGCGTTCACCAAGATTGATGGCAAACTTGTTGCTGGAATGATATACAAAGCTTTGATTAGAGAAGAGCATAAACTTCCCTACTTGGACTTTGTATGGTGCAACCACGCTCCCCCACGAGTGAGATTCTTTGCTTGGCTCCTAGTTCAGAACATAATTCAGTGCAAAGCTAACCTGGAGAGGAAAGGCCTTCTACCGGATGCCCTGTGTGAGCTGTGCAAGAGCCAAGACGAAGACGATGATCACATCATATCAGGTTGCACCTTTGCTCAGTCCTTTTGGGGACGAATTGGCTAGAAACCAAATGAAGTTTGGAGGCTGTGGGAAACCAGAACACCACCCCGAGTGCCCAAGGCAGGGACACCAACCTTCCTGCTCTTGTGCTGTTGGGAGCTATGGAAACATCACCATGATGTGGTGGTCAGAGGAATGACACCGAGCGTGGATAGGTTAATGGCTACTTGCAAAGCCACTGCTATTGATTGGCAATGCCGATTGCCATGAAGATCCACCGCCTTATCTACTTTCTGGGATCCATTAGTCTCATGTAACTAAGTTGTTTTACTTTCCCATTTCACCTTGTTTGTAACTTGGCACCATGCCTAAACTGGGCTAATGCCCCTCCACCCACCAGGTTTTCCTGGGATCTGTGGTAACTGATCAGGTGGGGACAAATCGTCCCCCCGTTGCCTTCCAAAAAAAAAGGAAACTTCCATTTTTTCATGTAATAATATGCTGCGAGACTGCTAGTTGTACTAGTTGTAAAGTAATATGCTGCTCTCCCTATGTATGCGTGGCAGGGGCAGACACCGAAAGGGCTCCCCTACTGCTGCACTATAGCCGCGGCAGGGGTGGGCGCCGAAAGGCTCCCCTGCGCACTGTAGCCACAGCAGGGGCAGGTGCCAAAGTCAGCCCTGCTATCACATCTAGTCACCATAGCAGCATGGTAGCCTGGCATGTCTGTGTACGAGGATTAGATGGATAGAGTTGTATATATAGCTTCCCACTGCAACTCAGAGAAGAGGGTGAGTTTAGTTTTGCCATCTCATCTGTAGAGCTCTGGCCAACGCTGGTGCTTATGCCTAGAGTGTGTGCGCTCTGTTCTCCCTCCCTCTTCTACCTCTAGCCGTAGTGTGTGTGCAAGAACGCCGGTAAGCGGTCAGCTCACCCGTGCGGGAGATCTCGGGACTAACAAGTGGTATCAGAGTCGTACAAGCACCGTCGCCGGACTAACCGCTGATGATGACGGACGGTTCGGAGATGGGCAATAGCAGCGGCACTGTTGTGGCTGCCCATCCATGATAGGAGGTCGTCGTGCGCACAATACGGGAGGTCAGCGGCACCAGTTGGCCGACGCTGGCTCGTACCAACTATAGTGAGTGGGCGGTGACCATGAAGGTCAAGCTTAGAGCCCGACGGCTCTGGAATGCCATTGACAGGGGCACCGACAACGAAGAAGACGACATGTCAGCATTGGAGGCTATCCTCGCTGCTGTGCCAGCGGAGTACAAGGAGCCGTTGGGGGCGAAGAACTCTACTAAGGAGGCGTGGGAGGCTATTGCAGCGATGCGCGTCGGCTCCGACCGCGCAAAGAAGACGACGGCCCAGTTGCTGAAGCAGGAGTACGTTAACCTCAAGTTCAAGGATGGTCAGTCAGTGGAGGACTTTTCCCTTCACCTGCAGTCGCTCATCAGCAAGCTGAGGAGCCACGGTGTCACCATCGACGAAGAAGAGGCGGTCTCCAAGTACCTCCACTCCATGCCGGTGAAGTACATCCAGATCGCTCTCTCCGTAGAGACGATGCTGGACTTGTCCACCCTCACCATTGAGGATGTGATAGGCCGTCTGCGAGCGATGGACGAGCACATGGAGCAGGCCACAGCAACGACGGACAGCGGCAAGCTACTGCTAACAGAGGAGGAGTGGGTTGCCCAGATAAAGGAGAAGAAGTCCGAGGAAGCCTCCTCCAGCCACGGTGACGATGGCAAGCGCCGTGGCAAGGCTTCTTCGGAGAAGAAAAAGAAGATGGTCGACCCTAATGCCTGCCGGTGCTGCAGGAAGACGGGCCATTGGGCAAAGGAGTGCCCAAATCACAAGCAGGAGATGAAGGCTGAGGCTCATTTAGCACAGGCCGATGAGGATGATGAGACCACTCTTCTGATGGGGACATTCTGTGCACTGCATGACATTGAGGCCAAGGAGAAGGGAGAGGTGATGGCGGTGGAAGGACACGGCAACGCTCTGAAGGCTGTCAACCTCGATGTAGGACACGTGGACGCCTAAGAGGGGGGGGTGAATTAGGCAACTTAAAAATCTAACTCTAAACTATGGCCTCTTTTTCTACCTCTAGCAAAACCTATGCAAAATATAATCTATCTAGATGTTCAACTACGGTTTTGCTAGTGTGTTGCTATCTCTACCGCAAATGATAATAATATGATCAATGTAAATGCGGAAGCTTAAAGAGCGAGGTAGAGATATGCAAACTCCCGTCGACGACTCCGGTATTTTTACCGAGGTATCGAGAAGCGCGCAAGCTTCCCCCTAGTCCTCGTTGGAGCCCATCGCAAGGAATCCCTCGCAAGGGCCAAGCTCCCGGTCGGGTAACTCCGTGGATAGCCTCGGGCCTTCCCCACGCGCAAGTGGGTCTCCAATGTGCCTTCCGGCAAGCTTCTCCCAGATGCTCCCCGCCGTCTTCACTATCAAGCTTTCAGCAAAAACGCCGCGGGCCTTGTTCCCTTCGGTACACGGTGGCGGCCGCACCACAAACGCGGTTGGTGCAATCTCGCAAGACTTCAAGCCCCTCCGATGTACAACTCTTGTGCTCGCAAGCACGGGGTGGCAAGAGGTATGCAAACCTCACTAAACACTAGGCATACACCTAGAGCAAGCGCATAACCGGTGGTCTAATCAACCTAAGCACTTCGCAAAGCACCTACGCTAATCACCTGATGAAACACTAAGCACTTAGCAAGTGGAGATCACTAAAATGGTGTATCAACACCCTTGGTATGTTTCCTCAGCTCCACTCACTTCAAATGGCCGGTTGGGGGTTGTATTTATAAGCCCCACTGAGAAAGTAGCCGTTGGGGTCGAACTCCCACAAATCTGCTACTGATCAGACGCTGAATCGTCCTGACCGGACGCGTCCGGTCGTCCCGACCGTTGCAACCGCGAACTACTGATCGGACGCTGCCAGCGTCCGGTCGCCTGCCACCGGACGCGTCCGGTCGCAGTTTCGCGCGCCTGGAACCTCTCTGTACTCGATCGGACGCTACGTTCCTGCGTCCGGTCGGTTGCCGCCAGCATCCGGTCCTTGCGTCTGGTCGCCTATCTGCCGAGCCACCGGTCCAGCGTCCAGTCGCGCTTCCAGCGTCCGGTCCAGCGTCCGGTCGCCTCTACGAGCTTGTTTCTTCGTGATCTTGCGTACGGCTTGGTTCCTATCTTCATGCTTGGACTTTGCTTGATTTCTTGGGTCTTCACTTGTGCTTCTAAAGTCTTGCTTGAGGTGTTGATCATCGGATCATCACGTCGCCTTCGTTCAAGTCACGTCTTGCACCCTATTGGACTACAAAACAAACACTTGTAAATTCATTAGTCCAATTTGGTTGTGTTAGTCATCAAACACCAAAATTCAAAGTAAATGGGCCAAGGGTCCATTTTCCTTACAATCTCCCCCTTTTTGGTGATTGATGCCAACATGACCAAAGCAAGCAAATAACAAAATTTTTAATTTAAAAACTATCTACTTGCTAGGATGCAATGCAAGGGGCAAGGTTTTATGATGCTAAGAGATACTACATGAAAGACTATGATACCAATTGAAGACCTAGCTTGCCCTTTCAAATGTCCCCATGTGGCATTATGGATTAAAGTCTTGCTTCTTATAAATTCTCCTCATTACTTAGACTTAATCCATAATCCACTATCCTCCCTTTCTCAGACCATTACCATTTGTAGACATTAACTTAATGCTTGTCTTTGGTCCTCCAAATTCTCTCCCTTTGGCATCAAACACCGAAAAGAAAGACATTAGTAGCACAAGGGAGGGTCAAACTTTGTGATCCTTTATATGTAGAATTTGGATAGATCACAAAATTTGACTCTCACATTATATAGACTAAGCTCCTGTCGATGTTTTACCACCGATAGCCTGCCACAGGGGTACCATGGCAGTATAGTTCGGGCTTCGGCGTATGCTGAACTCGATGGTAAACGCAAGAGACAGTCGATTTATCCTGGTTCAGGCCCTCGATCAAAGATCGAGTAACAACCCTACGTCCAGTCGGCGTTTGCCTTTTGCGTTGGATTGATTATGAAGTGTTATGTCGTACAACTGTCGTTCAGGAGCCCTGCCCTCCTTTATATAGTCAGGAGGCCAGAGTCCTAATCGGTTTACAATGAGATTTCCTAGTAGGATTACTTAATAGTTCTATTACTAAGATTACATGGGAAGAATCCTAGTTGAACTAGATCCTCTCTCTCTCTCTTGCGGGGTATCCTGTGGGTCCCGCATCGACAAGCCCCCGAGCACTTCATGGTTGAGCTCTGAAAGTCTCGCTTTGCTCCTTCAAGTCTTGTTAGGTAGGAACAAAATGTTATCCGAGTGCTTTCTGGAGTGAAACCTTGTAGCGCTTCTTGAGACCTTCGAGTGGTGAGTGTTTTGTGAAGAAAAAGTACATCCATCTGGTTGTAGCCCCCGAGCCTCTTGCTATTTGGAACAAGGAGCTGGAGGATCTTGTCTTGAAGTTGCTCTGATTGTTCGTTAAAGTTTTGTCAAAAAGAACTCGAATATGGCTCGTTTCGGGTTCTTTTTGTCATAATGTCTTGAAGTAGTCTGCATTGAGGAAGTCTTTTGGTGACGTGCGCTTTTTCGGAGAAAAAGTGCACTCACTGAGTGTAGCCCCCGAGCCTCTTGCTATTTGGAACAAAAAGTTAGAGGGTCTTGATCCTTTATGTTTGTTTGAAAATCTGTGCTCTGAAGTAATCCCTGAGATTTGAATTTTGTCCTTATCCGAGTAGTTTTTGTGGTATCTTTCCGAAGCGGTCCTTTAGTCCTGGGATAAACCATCATCCGAGTAGTTTCTGTGGTATCTTTCCGAAGCGGTCCTTTAGTCTTGGATTAAACCATCATCTGAGTAGTTTCATGGTGTGCAGCCTCCGAGCCTATGTCCGGGTTCTTTTTGGGTGGGTGCAATTTTTCATAAAAATTGCACTCACTGAGTGTAGCCCCCGAGCCTCTTGCTTTTGCTTGCAAAAGTTGGAGGGTCCAGATTCCTGTCTTCAAAAAATTTTGGGGCTATGTATCCCGCAGCCTCGTGCTTTCTCCGAGTTCTTTTCTTTTGAAAAAGAAGTCGGTTGAAGAGTCTTAATGCGTTGTCATCGTTGTAGTCTTGAGTTTCTTGTACTTTTTGTCTTTTGTCTTTGGTTCTGAGCCCCCGGGAGTAGTTGAAATGAGTGCTGGATTCCCTGGCTTAGTGTTGATTAATCTGTGATGCTGGCCGAGCCCCCGAGCGTATACCCATGTTGTTTTGTTCAGGAAGAACTCGGATGCGAGGTCTTGGCGTATTCTTTTATAGTCTGCTGCTGTCAGATGTAGTTGTATGGTGGTGGTTGAGTGTAAATGCTTTTTGTTCACGGGTTGTACTGTGATGGTATATCCTTCCGAATATGCCCGTCTTCGAGCACTGTTTTCCTCTCGCCTGAGTCGTCCAATATTGAGTCCTGTCCTTTCACTGTGTTCTTTGTTAGGCTTATTTCGTCGGTGCTCCTGGTCCATGTGCGCCGCTCCTTTGGTCTATAAATACTGTCCCGGAGTGCTTGTTTTCATCTATTGGATATTCCGTTGAAACCTTCGTGGATATGAGCATGGTAGTTTGTGAAGTAGAGCAGCCCCGGGCATATTTTTTGTAGTTCTGTGTGTTTTGTCGAGCTGGAGGAAGTCTTGTGATAGGGATTAGAGGTAGGCTAATCCCACGACAAAGATTGTGCTGGGATGTATGTGGTGGTAGTTGGAGGAAGTCTTGTGATGTGGGCTTGCTTTCTTCATCTGGCGATTCTGGGTTGATCCTCGTCGCTTTGTCTTGAGACTCGTCGGTGTAGATCAACACCATATGCAGTATCACATCGGTCTTGGGTAGACAGATGCCCGCCGACCTTCTCTGCTCCAAGTTGTCCTGCCGTGCTGCCGATTTCCGCCTTTGAGTGCATCTGCGTCCTTCCTTGAAGAAAAAGCAGTGTAGGTGATGGCGGTTTGTCCTTCCGAGTAGCAATTTGGGACACGAGTCGTTCTAGAGCCTAGTCGTGTCGCGTTCCTCTTTGCCACCTTGCTTTTCAGAGTGCCGAGTTCGTTGGGTCTTGTAAGATTTGTAATCTTCTATTTTTGAAGTCGCTTGTAATGTAACGAATCTTGTCTTTAAGATTTGTAATCTTTCGCTTGTAATATAACGAATCTTGTCTTCGAGTTGTCTTTTACTTTTTCGCTTGCGATCCCCGTTGTCCATGAGATTACCGGGTTCTTTTCTCAAATAACCGGGTTCTTTTTGTTCCTTGTGAGGTAGCCTTTTCTTTCTTCCTTCTTTCTTCTTGTTTTGACGAGTTGTTCTTGTAGCGATCCGATAAAACCCGCCGTGGTGCTTTGGACGGATAATTCTGAAATCGCCCGTTGGTTTGTACCGTTGTGTGGATTTATGCCCTCCATTGTTTTAGCTGCGTCGGTAAATGGACCGTCGCGTTCCCACATTGTGTTTTATCGGGCCTTGTGGGCCGTTTGTATCGCTGAGAAATCTATTTAAAGACCCTTTGCTGCCCAACTCTTGCCCTTAAACCCTAGCTTTCAGAAATCCGCCGCCGCCACCGTTGCCGTAACCCGAGCATCATCATCCTACATCTTCTTTAGCGCCTCTCTTGCTTCCACCAGTTCATGGGAAAGAAGAAAACCGCAAGCAAGTCTCAGGCGACCTTCGTAGACGAGGAATCATCCCTTTCTTTGATCCAAAATCAGGAGTTTGTGGCTATGAGGGCTGCTCAGAAGGTTTGGCCGGCCCCAACAACAAACGAAGACCAGCTGCGCGAGCTCGTTAGCGATGGCTTGATCCAAAGCAAAGTCATCGCTGAATGGAGGGTTCCGGGCGAACATCGGGTTCCAGCTCCGGGTCCTGGTGAGATTGTCCTTTTCGTTTCTTTTGTCCGCGCCGGACTTTGCCTTCCTGCTTCCGCTTTCCTTCATCAGTTCCTTGGTTATTTTGGGATTAGTCTGAACCACCTAACCCCCAATGCCATTCTCCATCTTTCTGTTTTTGTTCATCTTTGCGAAGCTTTCCTTGGAATCCCTCCTTCTCTGTCTCTTTTTTGCTTTTTCTTTCGTCTGAAACCTCAACCCCGTCGTGAAGAAACCAACGTTCTTGGCGGTTGTGGGATTCAATTTCGTCAGGGTCTCAAAATTAAGTTTTTTGACTATGACCTGGTCGATTCTATAAAAGATTGGCGTGCCGAGTGGTTTTACGCTGCCAATTTAATCCCTTCCCTTGCCATTCATCCCGGATCTGATCCTGTGGTGAATGACCGATGGGACAAGAAACTTGAATCGCCTGCTGAGATTCAAGTGATCCAGCCACTCCTTGATAGGATTAACATGCTGAAGCAGCAGGGTTTGACCGGCTTTGGTATCGTCTCGAGCTTTCTTCGTCACCGGGTTCAGCCCTTGAAAGAGCGGGAGCATCTCGGCTTTGAGTATTCTGGGGCCGAGGATCCTTCATGCATGGTCCCGGCTCTTGAGCTGACCGGTGAGGAGGTACTCGAGCGTCTTCAGAAGATGCTGAAAGGGGTGAGCGTTATTCCCCCTGCTGTCACCGAGTTCTCAGCCAACAACCCGCCCCCAGCTGTGAGTTGTCTATCTTTTTGTTTGAGTACTTTATGCACTCTAGCTGCGTTTGTTCTTGCTTAGCTTTTCTTTGCCTCGGTGTTTTATCCGTTTTCGCAGGAGTTTGGGCGGAACTTTGTCGACCCGGTCTCTCCTGACGCTTTCCCTGCCGTGGCAGAGACTGGAGATAGACTTGCTGGGACTTCTGCAATTAGTAAGTCTCAAACCTCCACCGCTCTTCCTGGGGTTTCTTCCGGATTTGTTGATGTATATGAAGAATATGTTCCTCGTATAGTCCCTCACGGTCCTTGCAGTGTCCCGAAGAGGGGGCGAGCGGATGGGTCTTCATCTGGCCTGCCTGTCTCCAAGAAGCCTTGCAAACCAAGTACTTTCTCAGGTACTCCAGTTGTTGCTAGCATGCTCTTAGGTGAGCTCATTTAATGCTCTCTGTTCTTTTATTTTCTTGTCTCTCTCATGATCCGATTACTTTTTATCCTTTTTTCAGCAGGTGCTCTGGTTTCCTTGGCTGAGGACGAAGAAGATGATGAAGTACCCCTCATCACGCGGCGGTGAGTTGTTTTTCATATTCCTGTTGCATTGAATTTCTCTTCTTTGTCTTGACCTTTAGTATTGATCTTTTTGAAGTAATCGGAGGCCGGGTGTGAGTTCTTCCGAGGCTCCCGTGTCGACCTCTTCTGAAACTCCGGTGTCGAGTTCTTTGGAAGCCCCAGTACCGAGTTCTATCGCTCCTTCAGTATGGAGTTCTTCCGCGTCTCCAGCTCCGGCTCCTTCCGCGGCTCCGTTGTCGGCCATTCCGCTCTCGTCGCCGGGTGGCGGGGACGTTTTTACCGTCGTGGTTCCTCCTGCGAGGCCTTCTCTCGGCTTCACAAAGAAGAGAGTGGTCGGGTGAGTAGATTCTAGCTTTATCTTTTTGGCTTTTGTTTTCCTTGTTTTACCACCGATAGCCTGCCACAGGGGTACCGTGGCAGTATAGTTCGGGCTTCGGCGTATGCTGAACTCGATGGTAAACGCAAGAGACAGTCGATTTATCCTGGTTCAGGCCCTCGATCAAAGATCGAGTAACAACCCTACGTCCAGTCGGCGTTTGCCTTTTGCGTTGGATTGATTATGAAGTGTTATGTCGTACAACTGTCGTTCAGGAGCCCTGCCCTCCTTTATATAGTCAGGAGGCCAGAGTCCTAATCGGTTTACAATGAGATTTCCTAGTAGGATTACTTAATAGTTCTATTACTAAGATTACATGGGAAGAATCCTAGTTGAACTAGATCCTCTCTCTCTCTTGCGGGGTATCCTGTGGGTCCCGCATCGACAGCTCCCCCTAAATAAATGCATACATATGATAGAAGGCAAAGCATATGCATAATTGGCAAATTATTGCACATGAGTTTAATCTATATAATGCATGGAGAAAGCATATAAATATCAAAATGAAGTCAACATGATGATACTAAATGAAGAATGATGCTTAACTTTGGGAACTCCAATTTCCTTACATTGAGACTACTACACATGTGATAGGTTTGAAAAGTTGATACCATTTAAAAAGTGTTAGTCTCAAAGCATCCAAGTTGTAGAAATACTCCCCCTAAATATGTGCACACAAATATAGAATATATTGTAGAAATCATGCACATTAATTTTAGAATAATAAATACCACTTGAAAGATGACATCTCATGAATGTGAGAATCATTTTCAAAAAGATATCCAGGAGAGATTATATACAATTTGGACTTTGGCACATATTAGATGAACAAAAGTAAGACAAGCTATGTGCCGTGCTTGTAAACAATTGTGAACCATGTAGGTTTGCTCTAAGGGTTAAGAATGAAACCGAGCAAGCCTACCATATGATATACCTAGTGTATGCATGACAAAAGATATAAGAATTCAAATGCAAACATAGGCATGAAGAGTAACTAGATGCTAAAAGATACCAATTGTAGGAAAATTTTAAATCTAATACCAATTGAAGTAAATTGAATCTAGTTACCTAACATGGGAAGGGGAATTTGGGTCCATAGTATTCACTAACCCACTTGGCAATAATTTTGTCCATCATGATGCACCCCATGAAATGCACCCATACTTTGCCAAGTCTTCAAATTCCCCGAGGTCTGACGGACTTCTTACTTCCCTTTCGGGATCCAAACCTTCTTGGTGCTCTTCATGTTGGAAATGATTTCCTTTGGCACCCAAAAGCATTTGACCCCATTGTTTGCTTACTTGTTCACCTTGATGGCCACCACCTTGTCATTTTTCTTCTTCTTCAAGAGATAAGGTGTGGAGGCCTTCTTGTCCACCTTGTTGGTGTAGGTGTTGGAGAGCTTGCTTGTTTGCTTTTTCTCCTTCTTCTTTGCTCCTATCCCATTCTTCACCTTGCACTCATAGGACTTGTGGCCTTCTTTGTGGCACACGTAGCACACCACGGTTTGTCCTTCATCAAGCTTCTTCACTCCCTTGACGGTGTTATCTTGATGAAGTTGGGTTTGCTTCGCCTTGCCTTTCATTTGAGTCAAGTCCTTGGTGAGGCGAGCTACTTCTTGCTTGAGTTGCTCATTCTCTTTTGTAACCTCTTGTGTGCATGTATCTACAATCACTTTCTTAACACAAGCTTGGTTGCACAAAGGTGAGTCTAAACATAAATCATTGCAAGAGGTAGATGCATCCTTTTTAATTATGTCATTTCTTTTAGATGCCTTGGTGGGGGTATTTTTTTTGGCCTCAAGATTAGCAACTTGATTTGTTAGCTCATCACAATGTTTGCACATGATTTCTATTTTAGCAAGCAAACTTTGATAATCATTTTGTGAGCTAGCTAACTTTTCTTTTAATTTTTCATTTTTCTTTTCAAGTTGCTTATCATTAATTGTGCATGCCCTTGTTGTTGCACTAGCCTCAAGTTGCTCAATTTTAATAGATAGTTCAACATTGAGATTTGCAAAGTTTTCATATTGTTCAAGCAAATTCTTGTATGCTTCTTGTGAACTACCTAGCTCTTCTTTTAAAGTTTTGAGCTTCTTTTGTTGACTAGTGCAAACTTTAGCATATTTAAGATTTTGTTGCACAATTGTATTGTAAGAAGGCAAATCATCATCACTATCACTCTCACTAGAGGATGAGCTTTTGTTACCTCGTGCCATAAGACACACACGAGAAGAGCTTGATGATGAGCGCTTGTGACCTCGCCTCTTGTGATGGTTTTCTTCTTCACTTGAAAAATCATCCCATGACCTTATTGTTGTGAGGGCTTTGTTTTTGCACGCCTTCTTCTTTGTCTTGGGTGTGGGCTTATTTGGACAAACTTCCACAAAGTGCCCCATCTCGCCGCATCCGTAGCATCCTCTCTTTCTTTGCTCATTTCTTTGATTGGTGAAAATGAGATCTTGAATTTGGATGGGCACACCCTTGACATTGAGCCTTTGGATCATCTTCTCCACCTTGTTGATTAATTTGATTGATTCTTCATCAAGGTCGGAGGTGGAGGAGGAAGATTGATCATCATCACTTGATTCTTGTTCATCATCATCATCATCCTCATCTTCTTCTTCTTCATTTGAGGAGCTTGAGCTTGAGCTTGACTCAACTTTCTTGCCCTTCATCTTTTTCTTTTCGCTACAAGCGAGAGCTTTGCCTTTGCTTGATGAAGATGCTTCTCCTTGACCCATCTTACGTGACATTTCAAATGCCACTAGCTTGCCAATGACAATGCTCGGGGTCATGGTGCTCAAGTTCTCCATGTTGTGAAGGATGGTGATGATGCTTGCATATTTCTTTTGTGGTAGAACAGAGATGATCTTTCTCACGATGTTCGCATCATCTAGCTTTAATAATCCTATTGAATGGAGCTCATTGATAATTAGATTCAATCGAGAATACATATCACGAACAAGCTCATCATCATTCATAGCAAAGGAATCATAATTTTGCTTAGCTAGACAATGTTTTTGCTCACGGATATTACTTGTACCGTCATGGAGCTCTTGAAGTTTTAACCAAATTTCATGTGCCGTATTTAAAGTAAATACTTGGTTAAAAACATCCATGCTAAATGATTCAAACAAGCAATTTTTTGCTCTAGCATTAAAATGCAATTCTTTTTCATCACTCTTCGTGGGTTTTTCGGGATTCTTAATGGGTTTCATCCCGTCACGAGTGACTCTCCATACACCCAAATCAACCGCCTCAAGGTGGCAAGCCATTCTAGCTTTATAGTATGGGAAGTTAGTGCCGTCAAATTGTGGAGGCCTAGCGGTATCCATCCCAACCACTCTACAATAGCGTCGGCTCAACGGCGGTTAAGCCAAAGGTCCAAATACGAGCCAACTGGCTCTGATACCACTTGTAGGACACATGGACGCCTAAGAGGGGGGGGTGAATTAGGCAACTTAAAAATCTAACTCTAAACTATGGCCTCTTTTTCTACCTCTAGCAAAACCTATGCAAAAGATAATCTATCTAGATGTTCAACTACGGTTTTGCTAGTGTGTTGCTATCTCTACCGCAAATGATAATAATATGATCAATGTAAATGCGGAAGCTTAAAGAGCGAGGTAGAGATATGCAAACTCCCGTCGACGACTCCGGTATTTTTACCGAGGTATCGAGAAACGCGCAAGCTTCCCCCTAGTCCTCGTTGGAGCCCCTCGCAAGGAATCCCTCGCAAGGGCCAAGCTCCCGGTCGGGTAACTCCGTGGATAGCCTCGGGCCTTCCCCACGCGCAAGTAGGTCTCCGATATGCCTTCCGGCAAGCCTCTCTCGGATGCTCCCCGCCGTCTTCACTATCAAGCTTTCGGCAGAAACGCCGTGGGCCTTGTTCCCTTCGGTACACGATGGCGGCCTCACCACAAACGCGGTTGGTGCGATCTCGCAAGACTTCAAGCCCCTCCGATGTACAACTCTTGTGCTCACAAGCATGGGGTGGCAAGAGGTATGCAAACCTCACTAAACAATAGGCATACACCTAGAGCAAGCGCATAAGCGGTGGTCTAATCAACCTAAGCATTTCGCAAAGCACCTACGCTAATCACCTGATGAAACACTAAGCACTTAGCAAATGGAGATCACTAAAATGGTGTATCAACACCCTTGGTATGTTTCCTCAGCTCCACTCACTTCAAATGGCCGGTTGGGGTTGTATTTATAAGCCCCACTGAGAAAGTAGCCGTTGGGGTCGAACTCCCGCAAATCTGCTACTAACCGGACACGTCCGGTCGTCCCGACCGTTGCAACCGCGAACTACCGATCGGATGCTGCCAGCGTCCGGTCGCCTGCCACCGGACGCGTCCGGTCGCAGTTTCGCGCGCCTGGAACCTCTCTGTACTCGATCGGACGCTGCGTTCCTATGTTTGGTCGGTTGCCGCCAGCATCCGGTCCTTGCATCCGGTCGCCTACCTGCCGAGCCACCGGTCCAGCGTCCGGTCGCGCTTCCAGCGTCCGGTCGCCTCTACAAGCTCGTTTCTTCATGATCTTGCGTACGGCTTGGTTCCTATCTTCATGCTTGGACTTTGCTTGATTTCTTGGGTCTTCACTTGTGCTTCTAAAGTCTTGCTTGAGGTGTTGATCATCGGATCATCACGTCGCCTTCGTCCAAGTCACGTCTTGCACCCTATTGGACTACAAAACAAACACTTGCAAATTCATTAGTCCAATTTGGTTGTGCTGGTCATCAAACACCAAAATCCCAAGTAAATGGGCCAAGGGTCCATTTTCCTTACACTCGACGAACCGTGCGCCCAAGTCCACCTCGGACGTGTGGGCAGCGAGCAGGAGCAGCGGTGGTACCTAGACTCCAACGCTAGCAACCACATGATGGGCTCCAAGGAAGCCTTCTCTGAGCTCGACGGCAACGTGACCGGCACAGTGAAGTTCGGTGACGGCTCAAGGGTGGTGATCCGAGGGCATGGCACCATCATCTTTAGGTGCCAGAACGGCGAGCACCGCGCGCTGATGGATGTATATTACATCCCGCAGCTGCGTTTAAGCATCATCAACATTGGCCAGCTGGATGAGCGCGGTAGCGAGGTACTGATCAAGGACGACGTCCTCAGGATCAGGGATCGGGAGCAGCGGCTTCTTGCCAAGTTGAAGAGGTCCCGGAACTAGCTGTACCTGCTCGACTTGAAGGTGGAGCAGCCCATCTGCTTGGCTGCGCACATGGAGGAGCCATGGCTGTGGCATGCCCGGTATGGCCATCTCAGCTTCGACGCACTCGGTCGGCTGGAGAAGATGGTTTGAGGGCTACCCCACATTAAGCACGTAGGCGAGCTGCGTGATAGCTGCCTGGTTGGGAAGCAGAGGAGGCTACCATTCCCAAAGGCGGCCAAATATCATGCGGCGGACGCTCTCGAGCTCGTCTACGGCGATCTCTACGGGCCAATCACGCCAGCCACAAACGGTGGTCGGCGGTACTTCCTCCTGCTCATGGATGATTGCAGTCGCTATATGTGGCTGCAACTCTTAATGAGCAAGGATGAGGCAGTGGAGGCGATCAAGAAGTTCAAGGCGCACGCGGAGGTAGAGAGCAGCAAGAAGCTGCGTGTGCTGCGGACTGATCGCGACGGCGAATTCACTTCAGTGGAGTTCGCTGCGTACTGCAAGGATTAGGCTGTGGTACGACACCACACCGTGCCATGCTCGCCACAGCAGAATGGTGTGGTGGAGCGGCGGAACTAGACAGTGGTCGACATGGCTCGATCCATGATGAAGACCAAGAGCATGCCGGCAAGGTTCTGGGGTGAGGCGGTGACCACGGCGGTGTTTATCCTCAACCGCGCGCCCATAAAGGCCCTAAAGGGCGTGACACCATTTGAATCTTGGTATGGGCGCAAGTCGAGCGTGTCCTTCCTCTGGACATTCGGCTATATCGGCCACGTCAGGAAGACAAAGCCGGTCCTTACCAAGCTGGAGGACAGGAGCACACCGATGGTGCTCCTAGGCTACGAGAAAGGTACCAAGGCATACCGGCTCAATGACCCACGCGGAGGCAAGGTGGTTGTCTTGCGCGACGTCATGTTCGACGAGAAGGCGGCCTGGGACTAGGACTGTTCGGGCACGGGGAAGCTAGCGGCTTCACCAGCACCTTCATTGTCGAGCACTTGGTCATCCACGATGGTGGAGACGCTAGAGAGGAGGTGTCGACCACTCCAGCAACAGAGCTGAGCACTCCTAGGGTGGTGCCGAGCACTCCAGGAGTGGTGCCGACCACTGTAGGATGGGTGCTGAACGCTCCCGTAGCGGAGCCTAGAGGTCTTGCAGTGGTGCCGACCACTCTAAGACTGGTGTCGAGCACTCCTGCAGTGGTGCCAACCACTGCAGGAGTGGTGACGAGCGGTCTAGGAGTAGTGCCGAGCACTGCAGTCAGGGTGCCGAGCACTCCAGGTGTTGTGCCGACCATTCCGGCGGAATAGGGGACTCCATCGACGCCAATCGAGTTTGCCATACCTCCTAGTGACATCACCGAGTTCGTGGATGCCTTCCACGATGGTGCGGAGATACGGTTCCGTAGGCTGGACGACATTGTCGGTGGCACAGGGTCCTCAGGCTTGGCGGGTTGGCTGCTCAATGACCCAGAGCCGCTTCTCGTCTGTGCAGACGAACCACCCACATTCGCGCTGGCCGAGTGGATGCAAATTGGCGACGGGCGATGCTGGAGGAGATGAAGGCGATCGAGAAAAACAAGACTTAAGATCTCATCGATCCACCTCCAGGATGCCGTTCGATCGGCCTGAAGTGGGTGTACAAGGTCAAGCGGGACGAGCGCGGCGCCATTGTCAAGCACAAGACACGCCTCATCGCCCGAGGCTTTGTCCAGCGTGAGGGCATCGACTTCGAGGAAGCCTTTGCGCTGGTAGCGCGCATGGAGTCTATCCGACTGTTGCTGGCTTTGGCAGCAGCGAAGGACTGTCGCGTCCATCACCTGGACTTATAATCCTCCTTCGTCAACGGCGAGCTGACGAAAACGGTCTTCGTTAGGCAACCTTCGGGTTTCACCGTCAAGGGAGCGGAGCACAGGGTGCTCCGACTGCGCAAGGCGCTCTACGGGCTGCTGCAGGCCCCACGAAGCTTGACGCCACGTTGGGCGAGCTTGGGTTCACGTGGTGCGCAACCGAGCACGCACTCTACACGCGGCGACGGGGGAAGGAGGAGGTCATCGTCGGCGTGTATGTGGACGACTTGATCATCATCGGCGTGCGTGCGGAGGACATTGACAGCTTTAAGCATGAGATGGTGGCTCGTTTTCGAATGAGCGATGTCGGCGCGCTCTCCTACTACCTTGGCATCGAGGTGAGACAGGGGAAGGAGGCGCTTACGCTCGGTCAGAGCGCGTACGCCTCGAAGCTATTGGAGCGGAGCGGCATGGCTAAGTGCAAGCCATGCGTGACTCCGATGGAGGAGCGGCTGAAGCTGACGAAGGCCAGTACCGCGGCGAAGGTAGATGCAATACTCTACCGGAGCATCATCGGCGGTCTGCGCTACCTAGTCCACACGAGGCCGGACATTGCGTTCGGCGTGGGCTACGTCAGCCGCTTCATGGAGGATCCCTGAGAGGATCACTGGGCCACGATGAAGCGGCTGCAGCGCTACCTCAAGGGGACGGTGGATCAGGTGATCGTCTTCCCCAAGATCGGCGGAAGTGGGCTGCAATTCACTGTGTTCAACGATGCAGACATGACGGGGGACATCGACGGACGGTGGAGCACTTCTGGCGTGCTCGTCTTCCTTGGGTCGGCTCCAGACTCATGGCTGTCGCTGAAACAGAAGGTGGTGGCGCTGTCCACGTGCGAGGTCGAGTACGTGGCGGCGGCCACAGCGGCGTGCCAAGCTGTGTGGCTGCGCCAGCTGCTTGGCGAACAGACGGGTGTGAAAGCTCACCCACCAGCACTGATGGTGGACAACTAGCCCACCATTGCCCTCGCGAAGAATTCGGTTCTCCACGACCGGAGCAAGCACATCGACGTCAAGTTCCACTTCCTCAGGGACTATGTCGATGGAGGGCAGATCGTCATCGAGTTCATCGAAACTGGTCGGCAACTCGCGGACGTCCTTACTAAGTCGCTCGGCCGTCTTCGGTTCACGGAGCTGAAGAAAATGATCGTCATGGTGGAGGTTCTAGGGTTAGCAGCATGATTAGGGAAAGAATTGTAAAGTAATCTGTTGCTCTCCCTATGTACACGCGGTAGAGGCAGACGCCGAAAGGGCTCCCCTGCTGCTGCACTGTAGCCACGGTAGGGACAGGCGTCAAAAGGCTCCCCTGCCGTACTGTAGCCACAGTAGGGGCAGGCGCCAAAGTCAGTCATGCTGACATATCTAGTCACTGTAGCAGCATGACAGCCTGGCATGTCTGTGTATTATGATTAGATTGGTAGAGTTGTATATATAGCTTTCCAGTGCAACTCACTAAAGAGAGTGAATTTAGTTTTGTCATCTCCTCTGCAGAGCTCCGGTCAATGCTGGTGCTTGTGCTGTGTGCGTGCGCTCTGTTTTTCTTTTCTCTTCTACCTCCAGCCGTAGTTTGTGTACGAGAACGCGGGCTCACCCGTGCGGGAAATCTCGGGACAACACTAGTCAGGTAATGTTTCACTGAAACGCCCTGCAAGTACAGACGTACCGATCTGTATTCATGAAGAAAAAATTTGTACTACATATTGATTATTAGTCCTTGGAAACTCTGAGAAGGATAATATTTCAAAACACTAAATCGTAAAAAGGGAGCAAATTTCTACTCATAGTTGACCTCTTCCATAGTCTAAGAGCTCAATAAAACCAACCCATAAAGCATCTTGGCTTATCCAGCATGGCAAAATATCCTAAGAATTGGCCGCCTGCTCATAAGTTAAGTCAAGTTCGCATAGGGCTGCATGGCCGAAATTCTTTTTTGCTGAGTTCAAGAAGAAAGTAAATTGTATCCACGGTATCAGCATGCAATGTTCTTGTATGAAACGCACCGCAAGATAAAAACCTTAACGATCTCACAAGTCACAAAACTAGGCTGAACTGTCTCGGCCTTGCAGTTTTTTTTTTAAGTCACCACCGGAAGAGGATCCCCATCTGAATATTTTATTGCTCACTTAGTGCCTGTTGGCAAGAGTTTTACATCATTTGATCACTTGTGATCTAAATTGTTTTACATAGCATTTGTGCACACACTTCACACTTTCACAGACCGCAGTATCTACATGTTTTTTTTTTCAGGAGATTAGACCTGCTCTGAATCCTCCCTTGCATCAACAACCAACCCGTCTTGGGGCATAGCTATCCCATACAAATTTGGCCGCCGGAATAGGTGTGCCATCTCTTGATTTTAGAAGCCTGTGTAGACCTCCTGAGTCAAATTTACCATGTGGTAAACAGAAGGCGCCTTGTCTGTCATCCTCCAAGTTACTGAGCTGACTATTTTCAAGCAGGTGCTGAGCTTCCTCAAGTTTACCGGCCGCCTGCACAGAGAGTCGTTCAACCAGGAAGTCTGAATCATCAACTCCAGCCTCCCTTACCTGTGCAACTGAAAGCTTTTTTCCGGATACAGTGACTGTATAGAGCAGGAAAAATCCACCAGTGCAGCAGTGCTTCGTCCCCAGCCCATGCGTCATGACAAAATGACTGTCGTGGTTGCCTGATAGAGGGGAAGCAGTAGGCAATCGTTCATCAAGCTGAGGTCCTTGACGCCTTACAGAATTCTTTTTTCAGAAATGCTATAACACACGTGTGTTTTAGCATAAAAAAAACATGGATTTTCCACTGCTCGACGGCCCCAGCCGTTGCTGTCAAGACGCCGTTGTGCCATGCTTAGCGCTACCTCATTGCCGTTCGTTCGTTCCTCGTGTCTCTCCCAGGCGTTCCCGCCGATGAGCAAGCTGGACCCGGCCGTGTACGGCCCGCCGGAGTCGGCCATCACGAAGGAGCACATCATCGGGCAGCTCGACGGCATGTCGGTGCATCAGGCTCACCTTATGGATTTGTCCTCTTGTCTTTACATAAAAAAAAATTGTTTCTTGTGATATATGGATCTGTGGATCTGTAATCTTGTGATTTGTGATTGTCTGGAGGTAGAAGAAGGCTGGAGGTAGAAGGAGTACGGAGGTTGTTGGATCTTAATTTTATGGTGTAAAAAAATTCATGTGTTGAAACAGCATAAAACACATAATTGTTGAGTAGACAGACTTTTTTTTTAGGGAACAGGAGTGGCCAGGCCCTGCTGAAATTTTATTACCGTAACCAGACGCCTTACAGAATTTGAGACAATTATTTACTCAAGCAGTGTGCAGCTAGCGCTACCTACACTACCATCTCCCTCGCTCGCGTTGCTATTTCTGTGTTGGATGCGAACACCGTTCATTGCATTTTGCAGCCCTAGGAGTGACAGAACCGATAGTACTTATAGAGTACTCTTCTTCCTGCGGATCCCTTGTGCCCTGGCCCCTTCAAATTGACATGTATGCATTATTCAGGCCATCCCTTCAGCGTTCTTGAGATAGTGGTTTCAAGTTCAGTACTTTTGTTTGGTAATCAGTTACTCACATCACATGATTTCTGTAGTTGGTAGTGATGATGAAGTCCTTTACTAAAGGCAACTTTGTTTACTTTTTCAAGTAATAATGTGGTGCAAGACTGCTAGTTGTACTAGTCAGGTAACACAACGACTACGCTTCGCATGTACAGAGCTGCCGCTCTGTGTGTTCATCAGCTCTGTGTGTTCATGAAGAAAAGAATTGACTACATATTGACACTAATGACATGGCATCTCAAGATAGGGGGGCCACATGCCAGTAGTGTGGTAGGCGATGAGAGCGACATGTGGACGCACATATCGGTGCAATTTCATCGTGCAATCAGCATGGCACGCTAGTGGATTAACTCAAGTTAGGGTGATCTAGACCTCACGTAGCACAATTAGTAAGTTTAGGAATTCAAAGTGTATTTTTGGAAGTTTAGGAACCTAGATGGCATCCCAAGATAAACTCACGGACCATTTTACATTTAATTAAATAAAGCTTTTTTTGAGGCTTAATTAAATATCTAAAAGGAGGAAACTTTTGTATGTAACTATAATCGGGACTTTTGATCAGATTATTTTGGGCCGACCATCGGTAATAGTACTCAGTTAATCCGAGCTCCAGCAAGCTCCTTAGGGCCCACATACACTGCTCCTTCGTGATGTCCTGATAATAGTAACTGGGCTGTTATCGACCAGCGCGAAACGAAGCCTATAAATAAATTGTTCAGGCACATGAATTTCCCTGAAAAATGAAAGTATATAAAGTTGGTTTCGTGGATTGAGTTTCAGTACAGGAAGAAAAACCATCTCATTTCCTTCTGTTTTCAGAGAAAAGGAAACTTCGTTTTATTGCACTGCGAAAATTGATGCTAACGCAGAAATGAAAGGCACATTAATCATTTGCAGTACACATAAACTGTGGGTTTATCCGCTGGAACTAAAAAATGCCTTGATTCCATTAGATAACATGGGAATTTTAAGCCTCCAAAACTGAATTAGCAATGCTTGATGGAAATTCAGACCTCCAAACCACCGTGATTTGCTAACGACGTCACAGACACATGCGCGCAACGCAACACCTAACCTGCAGCCTAATCTGAATTCCATGACTACACAACCGCACAAGCTCTCTTCTTCCATAACAGTAGTGGCGAATGCTGGATATCAGCAGCTCCGTCCGTTCCTTCAAGCAGGCACTGCCCGACGCCCCGGCCTCGGTATTTGAGGCATTGACCTGCGCCACCCATCTTCCTGGAAGACAGTGAGTAATGAGGTGAATGGAAGCGGGTCGCGCGACCGGGTTCTCTCCATCTGCATCCTAATGTGCTCTTCATGACCTGATGTTTCATGAATTACGATGACAGACGTTTCAGGATATGCCACAAGATACACAAAATGTTAATAGAAGTAAGCGACGATCTGAGGAGCAACCTCAAGTTTCACGATGCCTTCCAAGCCCGCAAGTGTACAACTCGCGCTACCTACACTGCCAACCAATCTACCACCTCCCTCGCTTGCTGTGTAGCTTGCGTTACTAATTCTATGTTGGATCATGCTAACACACTAACACAGTTCATTGCATTTTGCAGCCTCAGGAGTGATACATATTTATAGAGCATTCTTCTACCTGAGGATCCCCGTGTGCCCTGGTCATTCAGGCTGCTGTCCCTTCAGCGTCCTTGAGATAGTGCTTTGAAGTTTAGTACTTTTCTCTGGTATAATCAGTTACTCACATCACATGGCTTCTGTAGTCGGTAGTGATGAAGTCCATTCTAAAGGCAACTTTCTTATTTTTAATATGCTGCGAGACTGCTAGTTGTACTAGTCAAGTAATGTTTCACACAACCACTATGCCGTGCATGTACAGAGGTACCGCTCTGTATTCATGAAGAAAAAATTGGCTACATTTTGACTCAGTCGTTGGAAACTGTATTGGTGAAGAAGAAAAAAAATGAGAAACCCTGAATCATAAAGAAGGAGCAATTTTACTTCTAGTTGATCTCTTCCATAGTCTAGAGTTCAATAAAACCGAACCCATAAAGCATCTTGGCTCATCCGGCATGGCAAAACAATACTTGCCTTATGTAACACCATGAGATTATTTTGCTACTATGTTTAGCAATAACGAGTAAACGCATCATAATTCTTGGAGAACATTCAAATACCCCAAAGAGCCAGCTATATTAGAGTAATTATGTTAGAATTGAGTGTATAGCTTCTCACTTGTTATGGCTTGGACCTTTTATGGTGGATCTTGGGGTACAGATTCCTTTTTTCTACATTTTTCGAGAGAGAAAAAGAATGATGTCAACAAGGAATTTTTTGTCGGGGGATAGGTCCCAATCCCCTCGAGGTGAAAAACTCAGTCCTCGTCCCCATGAATGCTCGCGGGAGAGGTTTTCATCCCATCCCTGCCCCCATTACAAAAGCAAAATTTGGACAGCAAAAGCAAATTCATGATGTCAAATCAATATGAATTGAACAAGCAAGATTTCATATTACAAGAGACATCTAATTTAGGGTTTAGTTTGCGATTTATACCACCAGTCTATGTGTTGAACTTTTGGTAGGATTTTAACAAGGCGACAGTAACTCTGAAGTCTGAACCTACGGTCAGGTTGTGGTTTTTTTACTGATGGATGCTGGCAGGCAAGAGGCAAGCGTCTGTTTTATGTGTGATGCAGGGATCGTCGGTCTCTTGGGTACGATTGTTGTTTAGTTTACTGATGGATGTTGGCATCTCTCACCGGTCTCCCATCTCTCTCCAGTCTCCAAATTCCAATGTGTGTAGTTTCGCCTAATATTGTGCATAGATGTGAAATATTGTTGGCGCAGAGAATCTCTTGGGTATGATTATTTGACACAAAAGGCTTAGGAGGTAGGAGTATGTACAATGTAGAGTCGAGGACAAATTACACTCAATAATAGTCATGGGGATCTCATACTCCTGTGTGGTAGTTTCAAGCATTCTTGCATCAGCTGAATGTGTCACGAGCACACAATATTCCATCCTCCCGATATATATAATAAAAAAACCTGGACCAAAGCAGTACAACAAATCTTTCATGACAACAGCTTATCAACATTTTGTTATGTTGGATAATCTTTACTACAGACGTTGAGGATAATCTCATCTCTTAGTTTTTTATATACCAATATATATATGTGCAGAAATACATCAGCCAGAAGGCCACCATGTTGACTTCAACTTCCAAATCAGAAGGAAATCGCAGTTACAAGTTCTTATGCATTCCTATAAGTTTACCCTAGCATGTTAAAAAGGATTTAGGACACAAAGTGAAGTCGATGCACACATCCCTTTGGTGCACAGCAAACACAATTGTTACAAACGAAAACTAAAACCTGTAAAATCATTGATCTTCGTCTCCTTTTTTTTCCCTCCTTGATGGGCCATTACATTTCAGAACACAAAACTGGAGCATAATGCACAGAGGAACACAAGATGAAGTGCTCATTTGCTCTTCTTAGCCTATGGTACAACACAAGACTTAATTCTACACCTCAGGTAGCTTTGTCCTACCAACAACTACAAAACTGCCACATTGCCGATCGTGTAACCACTCTGATGCACTTACATTCTGATAATAACCATGGCCAAAATTTCACTCAAGTTTAACCTCTTTGTAAAATGGGAAACCTCAGCTCTCATCATCCATATCAATGCTGGAGAGCAAGCTCTTCAATGTCTCGTATGTCATGAAGGCAATTCCAACACTAGGAACAACCTTGAGGTACTCAGGTGCAATACCTCTGTAGAAGCCACGCAGACCTTCCCTCTGCAAGATATCACGGATAGTTCTAGTTATGGTTGATTTCTGGACAGACGCTGTCCCAGCTGCTCCTTGAAGTTGCATCCGACGTTTTACAAGATCAAGGGGAAATGTCGCTGCAACAATGAATATAGAATTTAACATCCATTGTTGAAAACCATTTCTTTTATGATGTCATGCAATCAATTTGGCAATGCAAGTGGATAAATTTACGTTTGTCTATCTGCTCATAAAAGAAAATAGCTGCATAAGTGTGCTGCTAGCTCCTTCAACAGAGAACATTCTTGTGGTGCAAGCAATAATATAAGTGCATGTCATGGATTTGTTTATTCAGTAAAGAAAAAATTGACAATGAAAATCATTACGGATCAAATGTCAGTTTACCTGTCGATGATGCAATACCAGATAGACTCCCACAAAACAAGCTAACAACTGCAGTTGAATCATGGGGCCTGGTGCATATATGTCCATAGGCATCAGTTGGAATTTTGGACAACACATTCAAGAGGGCATTACAATATAAAACAAAGAGTAATAATGATGAGCACCTTTCCATTTGCCAATGAGACCTCAGTGATTCATAGACAGAAAAGCTGATTGCTATACTAGGTGCGACTCCCTGTAATTCCTAAAAGTTACTGGCAACCCAACATTAAAAAAACATATATAAGTAAAAGGTCAATGACCTACCAACAACGTGGCCCCAAGACCTTTGTACAATCCTTTGACACCCTCATCTCTACAAATTGTAGACACTGCATGGAAGATGCCCTTGTAATACCTAGTGGTTTTCTGCAGAAATTTAGAGGAAAAGACTAATATAAACCCTTGGTCCATAAAGCAACACCATGCAAAGCTGATTTAAAGGAGTACAAAATTGACCAGGTGTTAATTTATTCAGGATATAAGATATAATACTGAACATTACCTGTGTCGCCAAACGAGTACGGACAACATCCAACGGGTAAGTTAAAGATGCAGCAGTTATTCCCGCCAAACCACCACCAAGCAAACGTACAACACCAACATTATTTGAGTCCGTATCCAGGCCAGGAACCGTTTGGAGAAGCTGAAATGCTTATCTAAAATCAGGTCATGAAAATAGTATTGAATGCTGAAGCTCACTATGTAATGTTTTATTTAAGTGCTAAAGCACAGAACCTTGGAGATTACATTTTTGTAGCGCTCATATGAATAGAAGCTGATGGCAGAATAAGGTAAGCGGTGTACAATTGTCACTAAATTCCCTTTCCAAAAGGCTCCAAACCCTTCTTCTCGAAAAATTCGTGAAGCCTCATGCCATATGCTATACTTCTTTAGAGTCGCAACATCTGAATGCATACCAGCTACCTGTCAAATCAGCATGGAACAGACTCGTATAAGAAATTTCAATGTCAAGAACATGTTTCTTGTGAATCAATATCAGATCAGGCATGCACACACAATTAATTCGTAACAACTGCAGTAGTTAAATATTGTGAAGCAGAAATAAAGAGGTTAGGACACTCATTAAGCATCAGAATGGATTGCTGAGTAAAAGAGAACAATGATAAATGCAAAACCGCAAAATTTCCTATATGATACTGTGTTGAACATTTATTAAATGTGTGCAATTGGCAAGGTTAATTAATGTCTCCACCTATCTACAAAAAGTGATGTAAGTTTCCATATATGATAGACAGAAACAATTTGTATATTAATCAGAATGTAGATCATAAAATTCCCTTTTAGCCTATTTAGTACAATTCTAATAGCAAATGTAGTATTCATGTTCATTGAAAAGAGATGTCCTGTAACATGCTTGCTTAGTTACTTTCATGATATACTATGTACTTCAAATTGCAGGATGAAGTAAACTCACTGGATACTAACACAAGGGGAAACCTACTTTTTTTCTTTTAGTTTACACATTCAATGATTATTCATGATAACTTCAGTCCCTGCAAACCAAAAATCCTACAATGGGGAAAAAAATTGTTCTGAATGGCTAATAACCTTATACAGGTTGAGTCCTATAAGCCTTATAAGTATCCTAAGTCCTATAAGCCTTCCAATTCTACTATGAGATGAAAATACATTTTTAACATTTGTTTCAATCCTCTATCTAACACATCTTTCTGGAGAATCTGTATCTAGTATTCTAGTGTATGAAAATACAACTTATAATCAAACAGAAGAACTTGCAAAAGCGACAGTACACAAAAGCTGTCTTGTCCCTCTTAGCTTCTGATCCATACGACTAGCGAAATGGCTAGGTATCTTGTTCTTAGCATATGATTCCTTTCAACGACCATGAAGAGCAGCGACAAGGTGCACTAACAACACCCCAAAGAAGGAAGATATGATTTCCCTAAGTCTCACATCAGATAAGTTGTTACTCCAGTCTTTTTTAGACCAAACAGAATTTCAAAACAACGGATGGCATTGCTTTCACCCACTGACAATGAACCTCAGGGCCACGCAAAAGGGAGATTGCTTTTTGGGCAGAATCTCCTCCATAACAATCATTAAAGCACTAGTGAATCAACTAGTAAAGACAAACAGATATACATATCTTTCTTAATTAGCTCCATGTGGCTGCTACTGCTAGCCTCCACCAACCATTTGTAACTGAAAACAGGGGACGAATTTCCGTGCACAATTTCCCCATAGAGCACCAAACAAAAACAAAAGGGACTAAGATAAGGATGCCTCTTGCGTGTGGACGTATAATGGTGTAAGCCCCCAATCCCTTCCCCGCCACTCTTCGATTTCAATCCGTACCATAACGCTTATATACAGCATAAAAACGTAATGTAAAGTCTTGTAATTACAGATATAGGCTGGGAGAAATTCCACCTGGAAGAGGATGGTGAGCCGCGCGAGGGGCGCGGTGCACGTCTTGCTGACGGCGCCCGCGAACCCTCCGGCGGCGAGTTGCGCCGCCGTGCCGATGTGGTGCTGCTCCTGGCAGCGGCCCACGGCTGCGCGGCTGCCGCCGCCGCCGCCATCGACGACGACGCCCGCGCGCGCCTCCGTCTGCATCGGGCGTGCGCTCGGACGGATAAGGCTAGGGTCCGCGGCCGGTGTGAACGCTCCTCGCGGGGTTGCGGCGCGGCGACCAGGTCGAGCGGAGGGGAGGAGCGGAATTCGAAGCTGCGAGGGTGGGCGCGTTGTGGTTGTGGCTTCCGCCTCCGCACGTTTCTCTGCTCTAACCTCTGTCGCTCTTCTTTCTATTTTTTTTTTTTCTTTCACCAAAAAAAAGAAGAATTTTCGGACCCGGCACAAATCCGACTCGGATTTCGAATTCGTATATGATTTCATCAGAAATTTTACTGGTATATTCTATCTATATATAGTATACAGTAGTATGTAGCCAAGTGGACCACGTGCAGCTATTTTTTATTAATTTATTTATCCAGGACAATGCCAAGGCCAGGCGCAATGAAGATAGTACTAGTAAGCAATCTGAAATTCTAAATGTTGTTTTTAAAAAAAGATGGAAGTTTTGGTCAGCTACTTCGCGGCGGCGACAGGTCCTTTAGCGCATTATCTAATTATATTACTACTATACTAGTACTACAATGTATGAGGAGCTGGCCTGGACCCTGGAGCATGGCGATGTAGTAAGGGTCACGTGGATCACAAGCGACTGGGATGGCTGAACGCCCTCGTTTATTCCTTTTTAAAAGAAATTATCCGCTTAATAATCAACCAAAAAAATGCATACACCATTCATTTTCTGCAAGCCGCTGCTGCGTCGTGATATGACAAGTTGTTTCAAAGGTCCAAGTCCCAACAGGATAGGACAGCAGCATCAGCACACAGCACGAAACCATGGAACAGCGGGAGCAACAGCCCCTAGTTTGTCGAGAAAACCAGAATCCCCTGAGACAGAGAGAGAGAGGGAGAGCATCCCTTGCCTGCATCACTTGCTAGCGTCGCTGCCACTACACTTTTTACATTCTTCAGGGGGGAAAGCAATAGAGATGGTGCGATGCGATGCTAGTGGATCAGGATTAGCAGCGTAACTTGCCGTGCGACAACGCGATTAGCACTCGCCAAACCAGTCTGAGGAAAGGAAACTATGCAGGGCAACAAGGCCCTACTTCATTTTTATTTGGGAGAAAGACCGCCGCCTCATCCATTCTCAGTCTCAACTCTCAAGCAAAACGTGTTAGGACGGGTGGTTCGTTCGCCTCGGCGGCTCCTTATATGGAACAAGGTTCGCTTACAGAGGCCCACCGGTACAAACTCTATTGGGCATCTACAGAGCGAGAAAAACATAGGCCCAGGAGCCCACTAGGTCGAGACGCTTGTGATGGCATCAGACCCTCTCCAAACGGTAATGCTACTTATCGTATGTCCGACACGTCGGACGTAGCTCCTCCACTCATTCGCCGCTATTAAAAAATCCTCCAATGCGCTTATCCTCCACTCATCCGATGGCTCGCTCACCTCTCGCCCCCTCCATCGCATCGCCGCCCGCTCCCTCCATGGCAGCGGCGCCCTCATCCACCCCGGTGCGCCCCCTCCCCTATCTCGACGTGTGGCCATGGCTGCCTCCTTGGCCGGCGGCGGCACCCTCACCCACCCCGGCAACTCCTTTCCCCACCCCAGCGGCGCCCATCCCCCACCCCGACGTCCTCCCTCACCCCGGCGTCCTCTCCCACCGGGAGGCCCCAACGCTCGCAGATCCGTGGACCTCTCCCCCACACCGGCGAGATCCATGGAGCACGAGCGAGATCCTTTGGAGGTGACGCGGCGGTTTTACAGGGGAGGGCGACAGGGCTCCCCCACCCGGGCGAGACGCCCTCCCCACTCCCGGTGGCACCCTCTCTCACCCCGATGACTGTGCTTCCCCCACCCCGGTGGCCATGGCACTCCCCGCACCAGGCTCTCTCTCTCTCTCTATCCCATATGTTGCATATGTATGTTTCAAGTGTTTTAGGCGTTTTAAATATATGTTGCATTTGTTTCATACGGATGTTGCAAAAGTAGATCGAGAATGTTGCACATGTTGCATATGTTGCAAACTTGCAATTTTTTCTGAGGCATGTTGCAAGCGTATGTTTCGAGTGTTTTAGATGTTTCTGAGGTTTATTTCATATTGTAATTGTTTCAGAGACATGTTACAAGCGTATGTTTTGAGTGTTTTAGATGTTTTAGAGGTATGTTTCATCTGTGTTTTCTAGACGCATGCTGCAAATGTGTTTATCTAAATGTTGCATATGTTTCACACATATGTTGCATGTGTTTTATTTGGATGTTTGCGTATGGTTGCAATGGTTTTCAAGTATTTTTCAGATGTTTTTTCAAGTGTTTCAACTGCCTTCAGACGTATGTTGCAACTGTTTGTATTTGAATGTTTCAAAAGTATATTGGGTGTTGCATCTCTCCTCCCCACCTTTCTGTTGCATCGTCTCTCCCGGCGTCGACAGGGCATCCATACAACGCCACTACCGGGTCCTTCCAAATTGGAGGCGCCGCGCGCCCTTCCCCTCTCGTCGCTCGGTGGTGCGGGCCACGTGTGGAGCGTGAAACGGAGTGTAGTGTAACACCTCGGGTGTTAGCCTTGCATAACTTGACTTGCATAACATGAGCATGAGCATCAAGCATTCATAAATCATCATTTACAATTGAAACATCTGATCGAAACATATGAAACATTGCTTGTTATTTCATGTTCCTTGTAACATATGCATATGATCATGTGCAAACAAATGCTAGTGTGTCATGTCGGTCACTATAACACCTTAGCTACACTTAGGTTAACAAAAGGAACATTGTTCATGAAGACCACATTTCTTGATCAAGCATTTAAGTGTTATTTCATGTGTTGACTTGAATGGCTATATGTGTGACTACTACATGAAATGCTTAAATGACCTGGCAAATTGTTTAAACATGCTTAGGATATCATTAGGAACAACTTTGGTATTTAGGGCTAGGGCTAAATTGGTCATTTAGCCATAGTTTGAATGTGTATCTTGATTTCAAAGTGACATGTTTGACTAAAGTTGAACTAGGTGTTAGAGACCTTGCATGGAGGAGTTCACTAAAGCAAAGTTGTAATATTTGACATAAGGAACAACTTTCATTTTTAAGTCATGGACTGATTTTGCTTCTAACATGCTTGAATGGGTCCCACAAAACCAGCAAATCCAAACCCTTCAACACTTAGGAAATTTTTTCAAGTGTTTGATCAACTAACCGACCGATCGACAAATGAGGTTGGGCACGAGATTACTCCGTATCTATTGCGAATTAGAGCTCGATCATTGAACAACAATTGAAGCTGGTACATAGGGCTATAAATTTTGTTTAGACGTCTTGTGCTTTGGAGCGACGGATTAGCGGGAAATTCGGCAAGCAATTTCGTCGTCGTCAGCTCGGCCATCTCGCTCGATTTGGCCGAATCGCGAATGAACATGGCCGACCGGTTTGAGCTTTGTGCGCCCGCGTGTCCCCTGGCGGCGGCCGCGTCGCGCCAGCGCCGACGACCGCATGAGCCACGCCGCATACTGGTCTTGCCTTAACCCCGCCAGCGTCCGCCCGAAAGTCGCCTGCGCTTCATTTCCATTTTCGCGCGTCTTCCCTCGCTCGCGGCGGCAATGACGAGCTCGAGCCGGCCGCACCTCCGCCGTCGCCATAGCCGTCACCGGCTCGTCTCGCTGCTCCTTCGCCACCGCAATAGCACTACCATCTCCCCAAAGCACCCGTAGCTCCTTCCAAAGGCCCGCCATTCGCGTTTGGTAAGCCATCATCACGCGCGACATGCTCGCCGGAGCTCCGCGCATAAGCCCGTCACCGCACGTAGCGCCACAGTCCCCCTCTCTAAGCGTTAGCTAGCGCGATAGGTCCGCCATAGTACCCCGGTGCTCGTCCGAGCCTTAGGTCGGGCCACCGAGGACGTCGCCGGCGTTTTGCCGTGGTCCACCTCGCTGTTCGCCATGGCCGCCGCCGCGCTAGCTCTAGGGTCGCAATAGGGGCGGCCAAGTGGCTCAATAGGTTCGCCAGTCATGTAGGTCTACTACGATGACCTCACTCGCCCAGCTGGCTTCGCCGTCGTCGAGCAGCAGCGCAAGGTGCCAGCAGCGCCGCTGCTCTGCTCCGTGTCACTGACGCGTGGGGTCCCCTGACCAGCTGGTCCCACCTGTCAGCGACAGCAGTAGTGTAGGCTAAACCATTTTGAATCCAGATTTTTGATTGGTTTTGTTATTTTTGTATCTGCAGATTGGTAGCTCCAAAAATGTTGAAATAAATATGGTTGTGTTCCTTAGGGAGTGTAGTATTTAGGAAAAATATGTTCTTGGCTTCAACAGTAGAAATTTTTGGAGATTTAAATGGGGATTTCAAATGTGCTTTTGAATGCATTTAAATTTGTTTATTTTATATCTAGAGTTCCTGTGCTCCAAAAATTATGAAATTTTGTGGTAGGCTATTCTTAGCATACATGAGCTTGGATAAAAATTTTAGAACCAGTGCATGTGTAGATCTATAGTTATAGATTTTTCTTTTATAAATAGTTAATCCTTGCATGAATTTTTATAAATTAATTATGAGTCCAAAATTCATGAAATTTATTGGAGGTGATACTAGTACCATATGGATGCTAAGAAAAATATGAAATCTGTTGTTTGACACTTTTCAATAGGATTTTCTATTTATGCTATTTCAAGCCTTGCTGCCTTGTCATTTTGTATAGAATGTTCTACTTGGTAAAATGACATGAAATTTTTATAGTAGTCCTTTGATAGCATTATTAAGGCTCTGTAAATTTTTGAGAATTTATTCAGCCCATCTGATATATATTTATTATTTAACCTAGATATCTAAATAAAATAATAAAGGCAATTTAATAAATAGTTTGGGCTTTGCCATTTTATTATCTTAACTATGTTTGGTATGCTTAAACTGTTGGTAGGTTCTAGGTTGTCAATTTGTGGATGATTACATAAAGTAGAGGTGCTATTACTTTATATTGCATGATAAATCATTTTCGGACTGATTCTAGAGTATGAGGAGTTACATGTTGAAACTGATGTAGACTGTAAAATGGTTAATAACAAAGTTGTAGAAAATTTGATAAGCTTTCCAGAAAGTCCAGGATCACTAGATTTGGAATTGTAGAACTCCAGTTATGAGTGAAACAAGTGGATCTTTGTTTATGGCATAGTCGATGCTTGTAGAAGTAGTTAAGTAGTAAGCGAGAAGAGATATGCACCTACTCAAACAACGTGATGCACTTGTTAACATATATGCATTCATAATACTTATACCATATTCATGCATCTAGGATCGGAGGAAGAGATCACGTTGTTGGAATTCAGAAGAAGCGAGAGGAAGGAACCCGCAGGAGGATCCGCAAGCCGCAGCCTCAAGGCGTGGGAGCAGAACCTCAAGAGCTTCCGGAGTGCCCCGACCACCGTCCTATTTCCTTTCTGCGAGGCAAGCCCCGAGCATTATAAGTCTCCCGATAATTTACAAATGTTTACTTACGTATTTATGATTGATGCATTAGGTTATAAGAGTTGAATGAAACCACTTGATGCATGTACATTCCTTGTCCGGATATTACACCTTTAACGGTATAGGTCCAGGATCGAATATATATATGCTTAGCCATGCTTAGACCGGTAGAAGTCGGGTGATGTCTCGTCACCGCGAGATATAGGTGGATACCGAGCACGGTTGGCTATATCTGCTATCGTGGAACAGAACCATGAGGTACAAGTAAATTGAGACCGGACGGGAGGTCGATAGGGAAGCAACAAGGCATGGAGGTCTTGGGTGTGGACTTATCCCCGTCTGTGTCGATTAAGGACCGTACCGTTGTTGGCGCTTCTGACAAGATTGAACGCATGCCTCTCACTTAGCTGGCCGGATAACTCGTTCCGACCGCGAAGCCGAGTAATTCAACTCGGCGGGAATCGTTTCACAGCGCTCCTTCCGGGAACGATCAGACTGAGCCCAAGGGCAGGTTTGGCCTGAGCATCCTGGCATCTGGTGTTCCAGATTGTGCGGCGCAGTACGAACCCGCGAAATGTGTACCGGAGTTGTACCAAAGGTGACCTAAGACTATCGTGGCTGGTAGATCTGGGTTTGTGTTAGGAAGAAATTCCCAGCTGGTTGAAATCGATTCGAATCGCCGTCTCTCCCGGATAGTGAGAAACTTGGCTAGTCCCAACATCGTAGCAGCTATATTATGAAACATGGTGGTTCGAGATGAATATGGAATTACAATACTGCTATGGTTACTATTGGATGCTTCTAAATGATATCCCACATGTTTGGCACAGGATAGTTGCTAATCTAGAAATGGATAGTTATAATTAACTTGATAAAGGAATCATAATTGTACAACGGATCAATTGCCTTTTTCGCAAAATGTTGTCAAGTTACGTCCACTTATACAGCCTTGCATACTCCTTGGAGTCACTTTATTTCTGGTTCATGACGGGTAAGTCTAGTGAGTACCTTCTCGTACTCGTGGTTTATTTTCCCAATGTTGCGAGATGGTGCTTTGTGTATCATGGTTATTGCAAGAGTTGCTTCTATCCCGCTGTGGATGAGGAATAAGCCTTGGGCAGGCTTCCTTAGTAATTCCTATCTTTGCTTTTGTGGATCGTGATCTGGCATGGCACTGTATCAAACTACGTTGGAAACTTATATTCGAACTTATTTGCTTCCGCTTTAATTATCAAACTTGGTTTGTAATAACTTTCTATTCAGTACTCGATGATGAAAGTATCTCGTGAACTTTATGTAATATGTGGCATGTATGTTGAATCTGTACGATCTTGGTTGTTGTAAATCGTTTTATCGAGACCCGTCGTGGTACTCGACGGACTCACCGGGTTTATATGGGTTCAAGTATGATGGTCGACCGCTATGGATTGCCATTATACTTGTATTCTTATAAATTGGTCGGTTCTCATGACGGTGGCATCGAAAGCAAGATTCAACGTTAATTGTCACAAGTGTATTTAAAACAAAAGTTTTTGTTTTCGAAAACCCTTCTCTAGCAACTAATAGTTATATAATAGGTATTTGAAATCTAAAGTGTGCCAATGATCACTTTCCTTATGCCCAAATTAAGGACTTTTAGGTGGCTACTTAAGTACTAACATGGGGTTTTACTTCGTCGTCCATACGGCGTGTTATTGTATGGATGCCATTCACTTGAATGGTAATGTATGGATCAAATGCCTCACGCCAAGGTAAGATGAGTGTAGGACCGCAAGATGTGAGCATGCGGTCGGGAAGAGTAGCTTTGGTACGGCTATGTATGCATGCTTGCATGTGTATATGGTACGTATTTAATTGTGGGTTTAAATTATCGTCGGGTAGATTGATACGGAAGTATATGTATGGGTATACATATATGGAAGTATTTACAATTACATTATGCATATTCATTATGGGTTTAAGGGCTGAAATGAAATTTTATGCGGGTACACTAACAACGTAAACGTGTAGCTCGATTAAGTTACGCTATTTATGAGAGAACGTATGTATGCCACCGTGTCTACCGCTAGAAACAAATTTTTCCTAAGTTTGTGAGGACGCATTGGAACGAGCATGCATCATGATAATTACCATTCACATAATTACATTGTTCCTCCCCTTATAAAATTCTTACTCGGTTATGTAACTCTTATCCATTATGGCATTGTCTCACCAAGGGTACATATTTGAAGTGCAGATGGCACGCACAAAGCGCATCGCTTCGCAAGTCCACGGAGGCGAGCTCCCCGCCGTCGCCTTGCTCACACGCACCCGTCAACGCCACACGTTCCTTGAGAGTTTGGGATGCCTACACTCTTGTGGAGAGTACTTAGTTATGTAGGCTATCCCGATGGAATGGAACCCCGCTACTTACTCGGGCGAATGAGCAGTTGGGAGAAGGTCTCTTAGTTCTTGTGGAGGCCGTTGTTCGTCCCCGAGGTGACGATTACGAGTGGGACAGTGGTGTTATGAGTCAGCTGGTAGGACTGGAAGAAGAAGCGACTAGCGGGGCGCCTTTGGGATCCCGAGAGACATCATGGAACGTTTTCCTCGGGGAGCCGGGCAGCCGCTTTGGTTGGAGTCTTTCCAAGAGGTAACCCTCCAGCGACTCATGGCAGCAGACAAGAGGAAAATCTTTGGAGATTGAAAATGTGGAGAGGCGAAATGTTGATAACCCTTCCATGAGCGCTATGTTCGCAATGATGAGAGTGTTGGATGGAGTTGAAGGTAGCCTCAGACGTGTGTCCGGTGCTCTTGGTCATGCTCATGAGGACCGACGTCGACTTTCAGAGGGAGCACGACGCCGAGATTGAAAGGCTCATGAAGAGATGACTCGGTTAACTCACCAAATAAATGCAGCTTGGACAAGGGAAAATGTCCTAAGAGCTCGACAGTTTGAGCTAGGACACAGATGTGCCAATGCGGAAGAATACAATGATAATCTGCATGAAGAGGTTCATCTTCCGAACAATCAGCTCCACCCTTATGTCCCACACGGAGCCGCAGAAATGGATCTAGAAGGGTATGAGGAAGGAGAAGCGAAGTGGAGCTCAAGAAGAAGTAGAACACGAGGAAGGAGATGATCTTGCGTCGACCTCGATAGTGACCATGATGAGGATTAGATCGCTTAGCACTTAGTGGAAGGACTAATGTATCACTGTATTCATGTAATGGACCAGTAGCTCGAAATTGGCCTTAGTAACCGGACTATCATGTAATGCCAATCGCATGTTTGGATGAACGTCAATGCAATTCCGTTCCTTGTTGGTGATCACGATTTAACTTTGCTTGCATTATGAGTAGCGATAAGTGGTCAAATTGGGGATGCCATGTTGCGAGAATGAATTGTTATGCCTCCTCTTTTTATTGTGAATTTGAGAATTTCTCCGATAATTTCAGTCCGGCATGATTATGATTCATCTCGCAATCTCTTGACATCAACCAATAATCGCTTATTGTTGCAACTTCGCAGATGACGCGCACACCGTCTTTGGAGTAGTAGCGATCCACGATGGCAATGGTGATGACTTACCACCACCACCGCCGCCGTCCGCTCGGGAGTTCTTTGCTCGATTCTTGGGAAGCCAAAGGACAATGGAAGAAGCTTTGCACCTAATCGCGCAAAAACACCGCTCGTGGCCACCCACAAAGACAACAGGGCCGAGCCAAATCAAGACAAGTACCTTCAAGGAGTTTCGGACACGAAGCCTCCAATCTTCAAGGTGGTGAGGAACCATCGCAGAGCCGATGAATGGTTGAATACCATCGAGCGAAATTTAAATCGCTAAGGGTTACTGAGCATCCGAAAGCGAGTATGCTTCCCATCAATTGCAAGGACCAGCAGGGATCTGGTGGACGCACTTTCTTTCGTCTCTGCCTGCTAATGCACGAGTGACCTGGGAACAATTCAAGCTGGCTTTTAGAGGACACCATATTCCCCCGGGCCTGATGCGCATGAAAGCAGCCGAATTTATGAGGCTCACTCAGGGAACAAAGTCACTCACTGAGTATATGCACGCATTCAACAATTTGTCAAGATATGCTCCCGGTTTTGTGGATACTGAAGAGAAAAAGATAGAGAGTTTCAAGCGAGGGTTGGGTACCAAACTGATGAAGACTATGGCAAATTCTCGATGTACCACGTACAACGAGTTTATTAGTGATGCCTTGACCCAAGAAAACCACAACAACATGCATGCAGTTGCTAAAGGTCGCAAGAGGGCCTATGAGGCCGGTGCATCCGGATCTTTCCAGTCGAAAGCGCCTATCACAGCTAGGCCACAATTCCGTCCACCTGCACCCAAGTTCAGGCCTCCACCACCGAAAGCTCAGAATAACAGGCCACAGAAACCGTTCCGTAAGGCGTTCACTATTGCCTTACCAAAAGGAAATGGTAATCAGGACAGCTCCACCGGATTCAGAAGTAATCAACCATGTTTCAACTGCAACCAACTGGGTCATTGGTCCAAGGAATGCCCCCACCCCAAGAGGAATGGCAACCCCACGCAGAACAATCGAGGAGGGTGAATGCGTGGCACGCGTCAAGGACAAGTGCACTATACATTTGTGGAGGAAGTGCCCACGGAGAAGTTGTCACGTATTGGTATGTTTCTTGTCAACAAGCACCCATTTGTTGTTTTATTTGATTCCGAGCTTCTCATTCATTTATGAGTCAAGCATTTGCATCTAGACATGATCAAGAAATAATAGAAGTAAGTAAAGGGGTTTTAACATAAGTTCAAAGAGAAGTCTTTATTACTACCAAAAGATAGTCAAAATGTACTCATTTTGATACAAGGAGGAGTACACAATGATTTGATAATATTGCCGGGATTGTCGATAAGTGTAATCTTAGGCATGAATTGGATGAAGTATCATGGTGCTCTTATTGACACTAGCACCTGTACTATCATGTTGAGAGAACCCATGGGAGGGAATGCTTTTCTAGTTCCACTCTCCCATGAGTTCGAACCCCAACATCTAGCTTTGTGCTATCCAAGCCACCACCATATGTGATATTCCCGTGGTTTGTGAGTTTCCGGATGTATTTCGGAGGAATTACCAGGTCTACCACCGGATAGGGACGTGGAATTTAAGATCGAATTAGTGCGTGTACCGCACTCCATATCCAGAAGGCCCTATAGAATGCCACCCAATGAGTTAGCAGAACTCAAGGTTCAATTGCAAGATCTATTGGACAAAGGTCTTATCCAACCTAGTTCATCTCCGTGGGGATGTCCAAAGACTTATTTGTGAAAAAGAAGGATAAGTCACCGAGGATGTGTGTAGATTACTGAGACCACTCAATGTTGTGACCATCAAGAACAAATATCCGTTACCCGCGCCGACATCTTGTTCGATCAGCTAGCAAAGGCAAAAGTATTCTCCAAAATTGACTTGAGATCAGGTTACCATCGAGATAAAGATCGGCCAGGAGGATATACCCAAAATCGCTTTTCTCTACTAGGTACGGCTTATACGAGTATTTGGTTATGTCTTTTGGACTAACGAATGCTCCAGCCTATTTCATGTACCTGATGAACTCGGTATTCATGCCCGAACTTGACAAGTTCGTGGTCGTGTTTATTGATGACATATTGATTTATTCAGAAAAATGAGTCAGACCATGAAGAGCATCCGAGGATTGTCCTATCCGCACTGGGGAACATAAGCTATATGCCAAGTTGAGCAAATGTGAATTTTGGTTGAGCAAAGTACCATTTTTAGGTCACATTTTATCCAGAGATGGAATCTCAGTAGACCCATCAAAAGTACAGGAGGTCATGGATTGGAAAGCCCCAACTTCCGTGCATGAAGTTCGGAGTTTTCTAGGGTTAGCAGGATACTATCGTCGGTTTATTCCAGATTTCTCAAAAAGCTAAGCCTATGACCAGACTACTTGTAAAGATGAGAAATACAAGTGGACACAGAATGTGAAACAGCTTTTCACACTCTCAGAACTTTGTTGACTACCGCACCAGTGCTAGCACAACCAGACATTGAAAAGCCTTTTGATGTATTTTGTGATGCATCAGGAGTAGGTTTGGGATGTGTACTTATGCAAGAAGGGAGAGTAATTGCATATGCCTCTCTCAAGAACCGAGAAAACATGAAGTCAACTACCCTACACATGATTTGGAACTTGCGACCATTGTCCATGCACTAAAGATATGGAGACATTACTTGTTGGGCAATGTATGTCATATCTATCTTGACCACAAGAGCCTCAATATATCTTTACCCAGCGAGGAATCGAACATGAGACAACGAGATGGTTGGAATTGATTAAGGACTATAATTTGGAAGTGCATTACCATCCGGGTAAAGCTAATGTAGTAGCCGATGCACTTAGTCGAAAGTCCCATTGCAACCAAAGTGGAAGCGCTTATTGGAAGATGGATTCAACTTGCTACACATCCTGCTTTGTGCTACACAATATCACAATCATTGTTCGCTTGAAGGCGAGAATCATAGAGCTACATGCAGACGGATGTAGGAATAAGTCACATCAAGAGAAAAATGCAAGAGCAAGAGACCAAACATTTTAGATTGGACGAAAAAAGGTGTATTATGGTTTGAGGACCGACTAGTGGTGCCGAAAGACCGTGAGCTAAGGAATCAAATTTTAGAAGAAGCTCACTCCTCCAAATTATCTATCCACCGGGTAGTAGTAAGATGTATCAAGATTTGAAAACCCGTTTTTGGTGGACTAAGATGAAGAAAGAGATCGCATGACCTATGTTGCAAGGTGTGATAACTGCAGAGAGTGAAAGCCGTCCATATGAAAAACCATTGGATTACTTCAGCCAACGCCTATTCCAGGATGGAAATGGGAAGAGATCAGTATGGACTTTATTACGTGCCTTCCAACAACACCCCAAGGTCACGATTCAATCTGGGTCATTGTTGATCGTCTCACCAAGTCAAGACACTTCATACCCGTGAACACGCGGTATATAGTTGGGAAATACGCTGAATTATCGTTGCCCGGATCGTGAAATTGCATGGAGTACCTAGGACTATAATCAGAGATAGAGGACCACAGTTCATAGCTCGTTTCGGGAGCACTTACACCAAGCTTTGGGAACCAAGCTAATCAGAAGTTCAACTTATCATCCTCAAACTTCGTGACAGACAGAAGAGAGCGAGTGAACCAAATCCTAGAAGATTTACTTAGGGCTTGTGTTATATCTTCAAAAGGTTCATGGGAGAAATGGTTACCTTTAGCTGAATTCTCCTATAACAACAGTTATCAAGCGAGTATCAAAATGGCTCCATTTGAAGCCTTGTATGGCGAAAGTGCGAACTCCATTGAATTGGATTGAGCCGGTGAAAGGAGATATTTTGGTATTGATTTTGTCAATGAAGCCAAGAACAAAGTACGTATCATCCAACAACACATGAAGGCAGCTCAATCAAGACAGAAAAGTTATGCCGAGAGAAGAAGAAGACCACTAACTTTTGAAGTAGGTGACTATGTGTACTTGAGAGTATCACCCATGAAAGGCGTGAAAAGATTTGGGATGAAAAAGAAGCTTTCACCAAGATATGTAGGGCCATACAAAATTTTGGAACGAAAAGGAAATGTTATGTATAAGCTACAACTACCACCAGAGATGAGTGCAATCTTTGATGTGTTCCATGTTTCTCGGCCTAAAGAAATGTCTTGAGTACCGGAAGAAGCTATTGCACCCACCAACATAAACTTCAATCGGATCGACCTATGAAGAAAAGCCAATTCGAGTATTAGAAGTGATGGAGAGAGTAACAAGGAGTAAGATCATTAAGTTCTATAAGGTAGTGTGGAACAATCATAGTGAACAAGATGCTACATGGGAAAGAGAAGATTATCTGCAAGAAGTTTATCCCGCCTTTTTCCAAGAATGGTAGGTCTTGCAAATCTCGGGACGAGATTTTTATAAGGGGGAGGGGCTGTAACACCTCGGGTGTTAGCCTTGCATAACTTGACTTGCATAACATGAGCATGAGCATCAAGCATTCATAAATCATCATTTACAATTGAAACATCTGATCGAAACATATGAAACATTGCTTGTTATTTCATGTTCCTTGTAACATATGCATATGATCATGTGCAAACAAATGCTAGTGTGTCATGTCGGTCACTATAACACCTTAGCTACACTTAGGTTAACAAAAGGAACATTGTTCATGAAGACCACATTTCTTGATCAAGCATTTAAGTGTTATTTCATGTGTTGACTTGAATGGCTATATGTGTGACTACTACATGAAATGCTTAAATGACCTGGCAAATTGTTTAAACATGCTTAGGATATCATTAGGAACAACTTTGGTATTTAGGGCTAGGGCTAAATTGGTCATTTAGCCATAGTTTGAATGTGTATCTTGATTTCAAAGTGACATGTTTGACTAAAGTTGAACTAGGTGTTAGAGACCTTGCATGGAGGAGTTCACTAAAGCAAAGTTGTAATATTTGACATAAGGAACAACTTTCATTTTTAAGTCATGGACTGATTTTGCTTCTAACATGCTTGAATGGGTCCCACAAAAACCAGCAAATCCAGCCTTCAACACTTAGGAAATTTTTTCGAAGTGTTTGATCAACTAACCGACTGACAGCCGAGGTTGGGCACGAGATTACTCCGTATCTATTGCGAATTAGAGCTCGATCATTGAACAACAATTGAAGCTGGTACATAGGGCTATAAATTTTGTTTAGACGTCTTGTGCTTTGGAGCGACGGATTAGCGGGAAATTCGGCAGCAATTCTCGTCGTCAGGCTCGGCCATCTCGTTCTGACGAAACTGAATCGCGAATGAACATGGCCGACCGGTTTCAGGCTTTGTGCGCCGCGTGTCCCCGGCGGCGGCCGCGCGTCGCCAGCGCCCTGACCGCGCAGGCCACGCCGCGCCTGGGTGCGGCCTTAACCCCGCCAGCGTCCGCCCGAGTCGCCCTGCGCTTCATTTCCATTTTCTGCTCCGTCTTCCTCGCCGCAGCGACAGCCGAGCTCGGCCCGCACCTCCGCCGTCGCCATAGCCGTCACCAGCTCGTCCTCGCTGCTCCTTCGCCACCGCAATAGCACTACCATCTCCCCAGCACCCCGTAGCTCCTTCCAGTGCCCGCCATTCGCGTTTGGTAAGCCATCGCCGCGCGCACATGCTCGCCGGAGCTCCGCCGCAAGCCCCGTCACCGTGGCCGCAGCGCCACGGTCCCCTCTCTAAGCGTTAGCTAGCGCGATAGGTCCGCCATAGTACCCCGGTGCTCGTCCGAGCCTTAGGTCGGGCCACCGAGGACGTCGCCCGGCGTTTTTTTGCCGTGGTCCACTGCCTGCTCGCCATGGCCGCCGCCGCTAGCTCTAGGGTCAACAATAGGGCGGCCAAGTGGCTCAATAGGTTCGCCAGTCATGTAGGTCCTACACGATGACCTCATCACGGCGGCTTCGCCGTCGTCGAGTCAAGCAGCTGCACAGAAGAGTGCCCAAGCAACATGCTGCTCTGCTCCGTGTCAGCGACGTGGGGTCCCCGACCAGCGTGGTCCCACTGTCAATGACAAAGAGAGTGTAGGCTAAACCATTTTGAATCCAGTTTTTGATTGGTTTTGTTATTTTTGTATCTGCAGATTGGTAGCTCCAAAAATGTTGAAATAAATATGGTTGTGTTCCTTAGGGAGTGTAGTATTTAGGAAAAATATGTTCTTGGCTTCAACAGTAGAAATTTTTGGAGATTTAAATGGGGATTTCAAATGTGCTTTTGAATGCATTTAAATTTGTTTATTTTATATCTAGAGTTCCTGTGCTCCAAAAATTATGAAATTTTTGTGGTAGGCTATTCTTAGCATACATGAGCTTGGATAAAATTTTAGAACCAGTGCATGTGTAGATCTATAGTTATAGATTTTTCTTTTATAAATAGTTAATCCTTGCATGAATTTTTATAAATTAATTATGAGTCCAAAATTCATGAAATTTATTGGAGGTGATACTAGTACCATATGGATGCTAAGAAAATATGAAATCTGTTGTTTGACACTTTTCAATAGGATTTTCCATTTATGCTATTTCAAGCCTTGCTGCCTTGTCATTTTGTATAGAATATTCTACTTGGTAAAATGACATGAAATTTTTATAGTAGTCCTTTGATAGCATTATTAAGGCTCTGTAAATTTTTGAGAATTTATTCAGCCCATCTGATATATATTTATTATTTAACCTAGATATCTAAATAAAATAATAAAGGCAATTTAATAAATAGTTTGGGCTTTGCCATTTTATTATCTTAACTATGTTTGGTATGCTTAAACTGTTGGTAGGTTCTAGGTTGTCAATTTGTGGATGATTACATAAAGTAGAGGTGCTATTACTTTATATTGCATGATAAATCATTTTCGGACTGATTCTAGAGTATGAGGAGTTACATGTTGAAACTGATGTAGACTGTAAAATGGTTAATAACAAAGTTGTAGAAAATTTGATAAGCTTTCCAGAAAGTCCAGGATCACTAGATTTGGAATTGTAGAACTCCAGTTATGAGTGAAACAAGTGGATACTGTTTATGGCATAGTCGATGCTTGTAGAAGTAGTTAAGTAGTAAGCGAGAAGAGATATTGCACCTACTCAAACAACGTGATGCACTTGTTAACATATATGCATTCATAATACTTATACCATATTCATGCATCTAGGATCGGAGGAAGAGATCACGTTGCTGGAATTCGAAGAAGCAGAGGAAGGGAACCCGCAGGAGGATCCGCAAGCCGCAGCCCCCGGAAGGCGGGAGCAGTAACCTCAAGAGCTTCCGAGTGCCCACGACCACCGCCCCTACTTCCTTTCATGAGGCAAGCCCGGAGCATTATAAGTCTCCCAGTAATTTACAAATGTTTACTTACGTATTTATGATTGATGCATTAGGTTATAAGAGTTGAATGAAACCACTTGATGCATGTACATTCCTTGTCCAGATATTACACCTTTAACCGGTATAGGTCCAGGATCGAATATATATATGCTTAGCCATGCTTAGACCGGTAGAAGTCGGGTGATGTCCCGTCACTGCGAGATATAGGTGGATACCGAGCACGGTTGGCTATATCTCGCTATCGTGGAAAGAACCATGAGGTACAAGTAAATTGAGACCGGACGGGAGGTCGATAGGGAAGCAACAAGGCATGGAGGTCTTGGGTGTGGACTTATCCCCGTCTGTGTCGATTAAGGACCGCACTGTTGTTGGCGCTTCGACAAGATTGAACGCGATGCCTCTCACTTAGCTGGCCGGATAACTCGTTCCGACCGCGAAGGTTTGAGTAATTCAACTCAGGCGGGAATCGATTTCACAGCGCTCCTTCCGGGAACGATCGGACCGAGCCCAAGGGCAGGTTTGGCTCGAGCATCCCGGCATCCGGTGTTCCAGTTAGCGGCGCAAAGACTGAACCCATGAAATGTGTACCGGAGTTGTACCAAAGGTGACCTAAGACTATCGTGGTTTGGTAGATCCGGGTTTGTGTTAGGAAGAAATTCCCATTTGGTTGAAATCGATTGAATCGCCGTCTCTCCCGGATAGTGAGAAACTTGGCTAGTCCCAACATCGAAAGTGACTATATTATGAAACATGGTGGTTCGGGATGAATATGGAATTACAATACCGCTATGGTTACTATTGGATGCTTCTAAATGATATCCCACATGTTTGGCACGGGATAGTTGCTAATCTAGAAATGGATAGTTATAATTAACTTGATAAAGGAATCATAATTGTACAACGGATCAATTGCCTTTTTCGCAAAATGTTGTCAAGTTACGCCCACTTATACTGATTTTTGCATACTCCTTGAGTCACTTTATTTCGGGTTCATGACGGTAAGTCTAGTCGAAAGTACCTTCTCGTACTCGGGGTTTATTTTCCCAATGTTGCGAGATGCACTTTGTGTATCATGGTTATTGCAAGAGTTGCTTCTATCCCATTGTGGATGAGGAATAAGCCTTTGGGCAAAGCTTCCTTAGTAATTCCTATCTTTGCTTTTGTGGATCGTGATCTGGCATGGCACTGTATCAAACTACGTTGGAAACTTATATTCGAACTTATTTGCTTCCGCTTTAATTATCAAACTTGGTTTGTAATAACTTTCTATTCGTACTCTGATGATGAAAGTATCTGTGAACTTTATGTAATATGTGGCATGTATGTTGAATCCTGTACGATCTTGGTTGTTGTAAATCGTTTTATCGAGACCCGTCGTGGTACTCGACGGACTACCGGGTTTATATGGGTTCAAGTATGACAGTGCGACCGCTTGCGGATTGCCATTATACTTGTATTCTTATAAATTGGTCGGTTCTGCGACATGTAGCGCGTGTTTTATGGCAGAACCGCTCGAAATAACACACATTCGGAGGCACTCATCTTCACACCAGACACTAAGTACCCCGAAAGCAAGCTATATCGGACGGTTCCGTTGAGCACACCCCAAGGGAGAACTCGAACAATCCACATTTTTCCTCCAGGATTCAATAATGAGAACGAGTTTACAATACTTAGTCTATTTCATACAACAAGAGTTCTCAGGAATACATTATTACAATACCAAGGTTAGAGTGTAGAATTTAAACAGCGAAATTAAAATAAACATCTAACGATAAGATACAAGGATCCGTCTGTGCCCACCAGAAGAATCCTCCACACAACAGCTACTCCTCAAGCTGCACCTGTAACCGGGGTAAATAAACCCTGAGTACACAGTGTACTCGTAAGACTTACTTGACTAGTGAGAATAATTTTCCAACTCCAAAAGATATGATAAGTTTTATGGTTTGCTGGGTTCTCTTTTTACAAAAAGCATTACTAGTAGTGAATTCTTATGTATGTATTTTATTAGCAGTCATGATTAGTTCATTAGCTAACCATTCTATGTAAGCATATGTTCTACTTTCAAGCAAGAGTTGAGCAATCAGATCCATTTCACCAACTTTTATCTTTCAGTTCTTACTATGGTGCTAGATCATAGACAAGTCATACCGGATTACCCGATGATTCGTAAACCAATATAGCCCAGCTATGTATCCCGAAACACATGCCCCGCTTATACTCCAGGTACAAGCAGGACCAACCCACCACTCTCATGTCAAGGGGTCCAGGTCTCCGTCCAAACTTGGACTCCAAGCTCCCACACCCGAGTCCTAGACTCAGTGTGGTGCTTAGACCTCCACCATCCCCGCCTCCAATCAGTCGGTCCAAAAAGAGCCGGAGCCCACAACAAGAGAGCAACGAGCCTTCCTGCTCCCATAAGTAAGTATGTGCTCAGGATAATAAGTCTGTGACCTGACTAGAATCTAATGCAACGGTCAGTCCTTAACCGACACGGACAGGGAAAACAGTGTAACCAAGCTATGCCCCGTTGGCTACGGGACACAACCTATTACACCCACCAATACCCATATCATATCTCTGTCTACTCTCCATTTTTCTTTTTTACCATTTTATCATGAGAGTGATAATAATAATCATCTATTGTGTGTAACGACATGTTACTCACGCTACCGATAGCCTAAGCATAGCAGCTACTCGACCTATGCTGGTAGGACTCATAGGTAGGTTTATCTATGTATGTAATTTTAATATAAATCCTGTAACGTAAATGTACATTACATATATTTATCTAGTGATTATTCAAAATAAGGGTTATGCACCGGGGCTTGCCTTGGGTAGGCGCGGTGTCAGCTCAGTTAGTCAGTGGCGGCTCCGGGACCTCCTGCACGAGGATCTCCTCCTCATACTCCTTGATCATCTCCTCGAACTCGTGATCTCCGATGGTCACAATCTCCGCCAACTCGTTATCTACATGCATGCGATGATGATGCAACACTTAGTATTTTAGCAACAACAACTCCTAAAATAAGAATACACATGGTAAACTACTAAGCTAGCTCTAATAACTAAGATACTAAGGTAACTATCATCTTCATCAAGTAAAGTGTTGGGTTCAACTAACAAACACCTAGCTTTACAAATGAAGGATATATCTTTATTTCTACTAATGATTTAATGTATATTTGAAACAAAGAGCATTTAACTACCCTTACGTTAGGTCTATTCTAAAGCTATAAAAATTACAGTGAGCACATAGTAATACCATGAAGTACTGTAAAAATTTTAAAGCTAAAGCTATCACCATTTTGCCACAAAAATTCCTACAATATTTAACTTAATAATATTAAGCACTCTCAAATAATTTAATAGCTCCTGATATCAATAAGCACATATATGAACTAAATACACTAACAGATAGAGCATAATTTTAGGAACCTAACAAAATTAGTTTCATAATTTTTGGATATCTATATTATTTTATATTAATTATCAAAGTTCAGCTCAGAATTAAAATGAAAAGCTATTTCCATTTTCCAAGAAAAAAACTAAACTGATTTCGGCCCAACGTGGCCCACGCAGGGTGCGGCCCACTCGCGGAGGCGGTCCGCGGCGGGGAGCCCGCGTGCGCGCTGGCACTTTTGCAGAGACGCCCCTGCGCCACCTAGTATTCGCACGGCGTTGTTTGCACTATTCCTATAGACAGCAACTTTGCAAGAACACACTCAGAACCTCCCTCCTTTACAACGCTATGGCCCTCGACCATCCCTGCGCGCTGACATATTAGCGAAAACGCCCCTGGATTATGAATAAAACAACATGCAGTCCATGTTACTATTCCTATAGACAACGACTTTACAACGGAACCATCGGATCTTTTCACCTTCGCACCGGAGAGGCCCCTAGGACGCCCCACGCTCGTCGGTGCGGTAGGCGATGGCACTAGGCGGTACGTCGACCACCAGGGACCCTTGCAGACCTATCTAGAGGACCGATGCTCACCTATTGGCCAACGCGCGATGATGGACGGTGGTTGCACGAACGAAGGTGAAGCAGAGCGGGCTCTCCTCGGTGGTGGGCGACCTGCAATGGCGGCAACCGCATTCCGGTGAGCCATAACGCTAACAGAATGGTAGAGATAGGGAATAAGTACCAGGGGTACACCACGAACCTGCCCAAAGTGGTGGTTCAACTGGAGACTACCTGAGCAGTGCTGGCCACGTGCGTGCGACGAGCACGGCAACAAGCTGCAGTGGACACGACCACGTCAGCGACAGAGGGGAGGCGGTAGCGCTCCCACTGGCGTGCGCACAGTGGAGAGGGAGCCAAGGCGAGATAGTGGTGCAGAGGAATTTGCGCGAGGTGAAGTGGTGAAGGCTGTCCATGACGCGTGCGGCGACGGTTCATAATGGCACGGTGTTGGGCAAAGCTCCAAAAATTGGAGCTCGGCTGAGCCACAATCAAAGCGGGGTGGGGTCGGCTGGAAGAGGGGAGGGGAGGGCGGAGATACGAGCACGAGAAATTTATGAGAGTTGCCCGCTCTCTGGCTCACCGTGACGCGACACGACGGCGGCGGAAAAGCAGAGAGAGAAGAGAGAAATAGAGCGCGACAGTGGGTTCGGCTCATCCCTGCCTTGGCAGGATACGGTAGGCGAGATCGGGAGGCCCACGCGCTGGCGCTAGCTGACAGGCGCATGCGCCCGACCGGCGTGGCCCGCGCGGCCGTAGCGACTTAAATGACAAGGCGACGGCGGCGTGCGCGGCCACGTGCGGACGGCACCCAACCGGCCCAGGGAGGGGCAGCGTGATGCAGCAAGCAGACGCGAGTACGGGAGCGACACGACGGCAGCGGTAGCGTCACGACGCGAGGCAGCAGTGGCAGACGCGACAGCAGCGGCAACGCGGCCGCAGCGGCATCAATGGCGGCAGCACAAGGCAGGGCAGTAAGGCGTAGGGCCAATAGCTCGCTGCGTCGGCCTCGGCCAAGCCCGGCCGGCCCTACCGACCTAGCGCGGCGGCGCAGAGCGACCGCGCTAGGCGCGACCACGCGCGCGGTGACCGCGCACCCGACGCCAACCAACCAGAGACAGTGACGCGCACGAATTTTAAAGCGCTCAGCACGACCAAACGGTTCCTCCTAAACCTAAACTGTCTTCACCATGCTCAAGATGACATATGAGACTACCAAATCGAGCTATAACACTATACCACCCTTTAACCCAATCTCTCATAATAAATTGCTAAACATAGCAGTATCTAACTGTCGACAGACTTGAAAATTCCTAAGTTTTTTAGCTGAATTTGATTTCTATTTGCAATTTCTAAGCTAGTGGAAATATTAGCTAGTAATATCATTTTTTGACCGCAAGTATTTCATTGTCGTCTAAAAAGTTTGTACTTTCAACTTTATTAAGGTGACACATATATGTTCTATAGCATTTTTGCTTAATAAAAATTGGTTTTAAACCCTAAGTGATATAACATGACTATCGAATCAACTTTCGTTATGCATTCTAGTTGATCGTTTTGAGTTACGAAAATTGATCTACACACTTTATTACATGCATTAACACATAAACATGATGCTCATGACATATTTTAGTAAATGATTTACGGTGTAACACCGAGGGTGTTACATGTTTCAATTGTCTTCAAACGTATGTTGCAACTGTTTGTATTTGAATGTTTCAAAAGTATATCGGGTGTTGCATCTCTCATCCCCACCTTTCTGTCGCAACGTCTCTCCTAGCGCCGACAGGACATCCATACGACGCCACTGCCGGGTCCTTCCGAATCGGAGGCGCCGCGCGCCCTTCCCCTCTCGTCGCTCGGTGGCGCGGGGCACACGTGGAGCGTGAAACGGAGTGTAGCTCGTGGGCGTCCAAACGCGGGCGTCTGTCCGGACGTCCGGGCACTAGCACTTTCGCTCTCCAAAACAGATGCTTCATAATATAGAATCTACTTTTTTTGGGAGACCCAGACGTAGACCTCATATACACGAGCGCGCACTCCTCCTATGAAAGCACGCACGCACATCCTACCCTTATGAGCACCTCTGAAGAATTAACTGGACCGATAAATCTCGAGATTGATAAAAGGATTAACCCGAAAAGATCTCATGCAATAAACACTAGTAGTGAGACTTTAAAAGGACTGCTCCAACTTTGTAATTTCTGACATAGGAACGGTGTTGGTTGCAGACTTTGCAGTACTATCACTGTTAATATATTATTAGGGTCCACATAGATGTGCACGGAATATGTACATAGCAAAGCCGGTATTGATTAAATAAGATGGTCCTATGCTATGACTACTGCCGTGAAAAGCCAGACCGAAAAGTATTGTTCGCTGATTTGTTGTGAGAAAAAAATATTATACTATGACTGATAAGCCAGATTAATAAATTCAAGCAAGCATGGCATATATTGGTCCCGTTCAGTTTACCTTAAAAGCCGGTTTGTTCGGCTTCTTTTTTTAGCCGGAACAGTGTTTTTCTCTCACGACAATTCAGCTTTGGCTTGTTTGTTCAACCAATTTCAGCCAAGCGAACGGGGCCATTGATGATGTGTTTCTGTTCAACCATGTGCACATCTTAATTCTTCTTCTTTTTTCCTTGAAACCAACTGGTACAAGAGCTGCCTGTTATACAACTAAAAACGAAGAAAGGTCTAAGACAACTATGAACAACACTGTCCAAGGTGCATCCTCACCAAAACAGCACACATTGCCATGCCCCGAGAGCTATATGTATATGTATATATATAGTGTGATCAACAAAATTGTAGAAGAGTTACCAAATGTTTTGCTCCCGCAGCCTTCCAAACTCCAAAGCCTCGCTTCATCTGTAATTTTGTTTAGTATTGTTGATTAATTGCGCTGGTAGGTTTGAAAATTTGCACATTTCTTTCTTTCCACACTACTTAGCACGTTAAGATGGTCAAAGAGCGCACACCTTTGTTGGCCGCACATTGAACACAAACCATGTCACTCCACCATTCGAGAACACTTATTCGCCATGGATCCTAGGGAGGAGGCTGGGTGTACCAAGCCAAGAAACAATGCCTTTCCCACAACCATCTGCTAAAATGACAATCTTGGAAAAGATGTAATGTAAGGCTGTGTTTAGTTCACGAAATGAAAATTTTTGGATATCACATCGGATGTTTTGGGATGTCGGAAGGGATTTTCGGATACTAATAAAAAAACTAATTACATAGCTCGCCTAAAAACTACGAGACGAATTTATTAAGCCTAATTAATCCATCATTAGCGCATGTTAGTACTGTAGCACTTATGGCTAATCATGGACTAATTAGTCTTAAAATATTCGTCTCGCGATTTCCAACCAAACTGTGTAATTAGTTTTTTTCGTCTATATTTAATACTCCATGCATGTACCGCAAGATTCGATGTGATAGTTTAGGGTGAAAATTTTTGGGAACTAAACCAGACCTAAGCTAGACTCGCAACCCATTTACACATTGGGGGCAATTTTGGGGTTTGGCCAACCACATGTGTTAGAGTATGGCAGGGGCCTATTGAGCCTGGGCTGGATATATAGCCCATTAATGTTAGGGTTAATTAGAGATAAGGATCGTTTGCTTAGGAATCAAATAAACCTCTCTATATAAGGAGAGGTGATGTATCAATCTAATCAAACAAGAATTAAGAAGGAAATCCCTTCCCTCTTGCCCGGCCATAGGCAAACACCCAACGGCCGGCTCTCTCACCCTCGCAGCCCTAGCATGAACAGTGCCCCTCGGTACTGTACGGCCGGCTCTCTCTCACCCTCGCAGCCCTAGCCGTGAACAGTGCCCTCGTTACTGTAGCGCCGCGGTACTGTAGCGCGACAGCCGCCATCGCTTCCCTCGACTCTCTTCTCTCAGTCCTAACAGCCACGTATCAACATGCCCCGGAACGATCAAGGGAGAAAGCATTGTCTCGGTGGAGCCAATAATTGAGCCTTGTATTTACATTTCTTTATTTGTCTTCACATTCCACCTCATATTTGTGCAATTGCAGAGGGCAGAACTATTTCCATTTTCTAGAATAATCAGTGAGCACAAACAAATATATACTGAAACCACAAACACAGTCACAGATACACAACACAGAGACCACAGTCAGAGTCACAGATTCACAGGTCCACAAGACCACAATCACAAAGTCTACTGAAACCTAATGCATCCAGAGTTCCAGACATAGTCTAGTGGCAGTGTGGCATAGTACAACTTATATTTCGATGAAAAATACTGTACATGCATTGCCTACCAGTTCACCCATTAAGTTATTCATTGCTTTTTGGCATAATGTCATGGCTACATTGAATGGATGGGACTACTAAACCCAAGCCCAGCCCTTGGCCCGTGTTTCGTTCAAGCTAAGCTACTAAACTTTAGTAGTAGCTCATAAACGGTTTAGTCAGTTTTAGTAACTCTTAGCTACTAAACGGTTTAGTCATTTTTAGTAACTCTTAGCTACTAAACGGTTTAGTCATTTTTAGTAACTCCAGAGGTATTAGAGAGGACTAAAGCTCTTTTAGTAGCTTTTAGTCATAACGTTTGATTAAAAAGTTACTAAAGTGACTAAAACTACTAAATTTAGTAGCTATTGGACAATACAAACAGGCCCTAAGTGCTGCTTCGGTGGCACGGAGCCGGAACGGCCACCTTCGGTGCGGCATAAAAACTAGAAATAGTATTTACAGTGAACCATGTGAATAGTAGGGTTGATCCAGCTCCAGCTTTGCAAATTCTGGCAGACTAGCAGTCTATTTGAACTTTGCAGGAGGCGTCACGTTGTACATAGTAAAGCAGCTACGATTCACAATTTCACATAGTATAGTCTTATGACTACTGCAGAGAGCTATTTGATGATCTGTTGAACCATGTACACCTCTTATTCTTCTGAGATGATAAGTTGGCTGGAGAAAGGGGACATTCTGAATCTGTCTGCTAAGCCATTGCCTTTGGCAGTCTTCTGCCTCTTTGGTTCTCTTTCTTCTTCAATCTCCATATCCTCCTAACATCAATGGGAAAAATTTAAACATACTTGATCAGTAGGTTCAGAAGTTTCTTTCTAGAGTTCACTCTACTTTCAGAAAATTTGATGCAAATTTCTTCGAAAGATCACATTACATCCTACAAATTGTGTTTCATTTCGTTCCAAAAGGAAAGGATGAAAAAGGGATATCATTTTTCTACCTCTTAACATTTTTTAGGGGACTCGGGCTGCAAGATGCAGAAGAGCTCTCAACCTCTGGCTCTTCACCACCAACGGTTGCTTCCATCTCTTCTTTGATCACCATCTTCTCCTAACATCAATTGGCAAATTAAAAACCAACTTGATCAGAAAACTAGGAGTTTTTCTACTATGCAAACTGTGTATCATTTCTTTTCAAAATGAAAAGACAATTAAAGGGCCGTCACGTTCTACCTTCTTCACTTGTGAACTGGAGCCATGGGATGCATAAGAGCCCTCATCCTGTGACAAATCACTATGATAACCACTATCGAGCAGCTGCAGCTCATCATCGTTCAGGACGTGCTTCACCACGAAGCACCCATTGCCAAAGTCCACAACAAAGGCACGTCTCTGTTGCGAACTGATGACAGCTGAGATGCCATCACCTGTGACCTTTCCAATAAGCTCTGCTGCAACACCTACAAGCTTTTGTGCTGGACCATCAAATATCATGACATTCATAGAGCCTGTCTCGTCTTCCATCACTGCATCCAGCTTGTACCTTACATAGCAACAACATCAACCTGGTAAGATCTTTCAAAAGGAAAACACAACATGTTGCTGCATATGAAAACTACGAATTGAGCAGCCATGTGGGGATGGAAGAAATAGTCTTTCAGATTCTCACCTAACAGATAACTTGTTATTTGGACAACCATCGTTGCACAAGAATTTGCTTCCATCCCAACTGATCGAGTGATGGCAGTGAAAGCATGACTGGTATGACCGACCTTTATTGGAGTCTATGCCTTTCAAGGTGGCTCTGCACAACCAGGTGCGCTGCCATAGAGAAAAAGGGACAGATAAGTGAGCAAGACATATGGTTTGAATCTGATCAAAGGGCGCCACCTAACCTGTAATTCATCTGAATTGAGGTTTCTCAGCTGCTTTATTGTTCGCCAGCTATCAATTAACTTAGTTGGATTTACAGGTTTTTGAAGCCAACATGGGAGGCAATCGATCGGTTTATATGGACCATCCAAGCTGCATACACATAGAACTATTAGCTCTGGCCTTATGTAGCCTTGATCAGCATTTCTGCTCAAGTATAAATGATTGAGTTCAGTCAGTCCACACCTTGCACGGAACTTTTGCACCTCCTCTACATCCAAATCCAGGTAGTATTTTGAAGCTGAAGTTGAGTGAACTATAAATCTTATTTCTAAATAGCATGATGGTGAGATGAGATTTGAAAAAAACAGGGAAAGGACGATATTATGCAGTTAAAGAAATAACTGAGAGTATAGATCAGACCTTTGTAGCGCTCAACAAGCATCCCTGCAAAAATAGCAACAACTGGGACTTTTCGGTCTTGATTGAAAACCTGCTCTGCGTTGAAATTGCGACCCAGATCTCCATAGAGAGTGACATTCAATTGCTTTCCCCTGTAAACAGTAATACATAAAGTAAGGTGCTGGCACAAAAGTAAAATGATGATTTGGAAGGAAGATTAGTAAACCATCACCCCAAATCACGCAGATGTATGTTGCGAAAAGATATGTTACATAAACCATCCCACTTCCAAGTCCGCCTCATCTTCAATGGATACTATCTGGCCAATAACATCAGCCAGCAAGCAAGTAAAAGGGTCAATTCAGACATGTGCAAACAGCAACATTCATTGCAATGATACTATCAGTTCCCAAGAAAATCCACCTGTAAGCAAGCTCGTGTCTTTGTCCCTAGAAGGAACATCACCAAAATTAACAAACTCAAAGCTATGGAGAGGTATCGAAGAACCGGCGCGATCGTTAATCTCGTCCACCTCTGTCTGTTCTCCCATGCTAATCACTAAACCATTGCTGCAGGCCATGTAGGACTTTAGTTTTTTGCCCACTTCAAAATTCGACAAGGCATAGACCTTCCCTTCAACTAGCTGGTGTTTGAGTCGCTTCGTGTCGCAGGGACGCGCCCACGCTTGCATAACTACACCCTACAAAATTACAAATCACCAGGGCGAAAAACATATTAAGTGTGCTGATACTGAAAAATCAGGCACTAGAAGTGTGCTACTTTGGTGACCAATCGGTTTAGTATGGACTAAAGAACTTCAGGTTGGGGAATGGACTGGCTCACCTCGCCGTCGATCAGGAGGCAGCGGAGACCGTATTCCTCGCCAGTTTTTGGATTGGAGGCCACCCAAATCCTGGAGACGCGCACCCGGACTCTGCTCCTATAACCGTGGCATCCGAGGGTTAACTGAGAGTCTGAGACAATGGGGTGAAGGCACCTTGAACTTGTGATGGACCACGCATTCCGGCCTGGGGGGCTCAAGCCTGTCCTCATCCCTAACCCTGAGCTGCAGGAGAACAAAGAACAGATCACAGGTGACAGATCAGTATAGAGCTAGAGTCGCAGAGACAGAGAGACGCCAAAACAAGAGACGAGCCTTTCTATACTAAAAAAATTCATGCGGCGGTAAAAATAAACCGCCGATTCAAGTTACTGCGCTATCCAGGTTCATAGTGAAAGGGGGGAAATGAAGCGTCGAATCCTAGGCTAGCGAACGCATGCCGCTTCAAGAACTAGAGGCATCGGACTCATCACCGACTGGATTTCAAGAACAAACGACCAAGACGAGGTTTTTCTTGGTTGAGATCAAGACGAGGTAACAGTCAAGAAACTGGTGTACCTCGCCTGGTGGAGCGACGGCGGCTTGCGCAGCATGTCTCACCTCCACCGGCCAAGAGAGGAAGAGAATGCACCCGTTAGTGCAGAGCAGAAGTTAATGCAGAACAACTGAGCAGCTGAACTGCAAGGCCACGTGTCCCGTGGTATACGGAGTAAACGAGGAGTGCTTCAAAAAAAAAAAAACCTGAGGAGACCCGGAGTGTAGCACGTGGAAGGAACAGGCAAACGACTGGTGTGAAGTGCTCTTGACGGGACAGGACGATGCCAAGGCAACTGACTCCATGTATTAAATATACACTAATTGCGAAACTAATTACCTAATTTAGGACTAATTTACGAGACGATTCTTTTAAGTCTAATTAGTCTATGATTTGATAACGCTACAGTAAACATACGCAAATGACAGGTTAATTAGGCCTAAAAAATGTCTTGCAAATTAGCCCCGTCTATATAATTGGTTTTGTAATTAATCTATATTTCATACTCTTTATTAGTATCTAAACATTTGATGTGACATGAATTTTAGAAGCAACTAAAGAACCAAACACCCTTAAGACCCATCGCTAGCGGTACAGTCAAAGTTTTTAATATCTATTTTTTTGTCATTTCTAACAGTAAAATTTATAAGACAATTCTTTATGCAAATGGGTCTTCAGGAGAGAGGATACTCAAATTTAGGCTCCTGATACTTAAAATTGGTCTCCTGTAAAGGTACTCTGTTAGAGACTAATATAGTACTGTCGGAGACCTATTTTGGGTTTGTATGCCCTTACGGGTCACCTGTGGGAGACGGTCGGTACTACTACCCCTATCAACATTGTTTACTCGCTCGAAAAAAACATGTTTTTATTTTTTATTAAGGAGTCAAAATAATTTTGAGTTGAAATCAAATCTCTATGGAAATGAAATCAAATCTATATAAAACATATTTAATATTTATGATATTATCAAAGTCATCAGAATATATTTTTACAATGAACCTATTTAAGATATCTATATCGTGTGGCTAAAAAGGTGCAAGAAGAAAAAATAAAAAAAGTGCAATGCGTCCAAGAGAAGACTCGTTCGGTCATCCCAAACAACTATGTAAATATCTACTCCCTTCGTCCCACAAAACATATAAATCTCGTTTTTTAAGACCACAGTAGTAAAGGTGTTAAATTACGCATGTCCCCTGCTGTCTTCTTCTCAACACATGTATAGAACTAAAAAATCATCTAGAATCTTTACTGAAAATGCAGAGTTAACATGATTTTTTAGTTGCATATGTATTTTTTTATCGGTGAGTCCTACCCTAAAGCTTATCTTCAACCTAGATTTATATGTTTTTTAAGATAAGATTTAAACTACGGGATCATATGTTTTTTTGGAACGAGGGAATAGCAAGTATTGTATTTTATTTCACTTGGAAGAGAGTGTGCAAGTAGTATGCTTGCACGTCTCTCGGAAAAACATGGCTTTGTTCGGTTTACCACATATTTAACTTGTTTGGCTTGTTTTTTTAGTCGAAAAAGTATTTTTCTCTCACAACAATTCAGCCGGAACATTGTTTTCAGTCAGCCAAGTTTCAGACCAGCGAACGGGCCTTATAAATCTCTGACTATTTGGCCCACTTTACCTATAAATGTGCAGTCTCTCGAAAAAACACAAATCTCTGACTATTTGGCCCACTTTGCCTATAAATGTGCGCAGCTACTCCTTTTATCTCTTTCTTTATTTATTACCTCACGTCTCTAAATCGGCTGGCGATTTCATCTTATCGTTGGGGATGCCGAAAGTAAATATGAGTAGTATACCTATGCCGTGAAAAGTGAAAACTAGGTAAGTTAATAGAAGAATCAAATAAAATATTTATAGAATATTAGATTGAATTACAGAGGATGTGTGGCCAAACAATCAGTACGACGTGGATGTCTCGTATATTGATGTACTGAAAATAGTAATTATATGTAGTGAAAGATGATGTAATACTTATTGGGATTATGTGGCATTTAATAGGGTATAACATGTTGATAGCTTACATGCTGAGATTAAAAGTTTATGGTGTTTATTTTTACAAGTCATGTAGATATAGATTTCTTGCGTGCATGATTTTATTTGTTTTCCTTATTTTCAAGGTAGTCGTTTATATAGAGTATTTATACGTACAACGACAATCAATGTATTGCAAACAGAACTTAAGTTATGAATAAATTTGAGATTGTTTGATTTTTTAGAGCTGCTTCAATGTGGTTCAAAATCGAAGGATGAGCCACTCAAATCGAACCATACACACGCTGCGACGATCGAACCTTGCGTGTCAGAACAAGAATCGACTCTTGCATATACGCCGCGCCAAGAGAATAGTTTAATCTAGCAACTCACTTGCATGCAAGGTACCGCATGTGGGCATAGGAGAGTAGGAAGATGAGTAGCATAGAGAAAGTGTTTTCTTATTCATTGTGTGCCCTAAGAAATTAATGTATGCACTAGAGCTAGCGAACTTGTCGAAGATGATCGAACTCTGCTACTTTTGTTCGACACCACACTAGAGCTGCCTTTAAAAAGGAAGATTGTATTATTTTGAGAGAGAGAGAGAGTATACAGAAGATGATAGGTAAGCACATTTAATTTTTTATTTCACAAATCAGGACATTATACAGAATGCCATACAGATTGTCTACGGCACCGGAGCGAAGATATAGTGTTTTGTCGTTAGGGGTGTGTGTGCAAATGCACTCCCTAAAAAACTTGTGCATAGGATAAGCTGCTTGCACAATGATACGACACCAAAATGTAAGGTGCACGTGCCGGTCTTATCTCTCTCCAGTATCGGCTGGTGAGCCTCACATGTCAGTGCCATGTAATTGCGCAATAAGTGTGTTGTTATGGTGATTTAAATGTCACATGACATAATCAATAAGAGTTTAGGACATGAATATGCATTTTCGAAGTTATGATATCCAGATAACACCTTGAGCCAAATTTGAGGGACCGGCGGCGCATTTTAGCTCAAGAAGAAAACACAGCTCACACGTGATTTGGAGTCGCTCTCAAACTTGTTATTATGCTCTCCAACTCAGTTCCAGCTTACTCACCATGGCCGAATCGAGAAAATCAATACGCTAGTAGTAGTAATTAAGCTAAGAACACGGTCGTGGCGCTTATCATAATTACTTTTAATAACTCTTGTTCAAGAATTACTAGTAGGGTATTATACTAATTAAGTTCTTTGAATTGTTCAAGATGGAACCATGTACGCAAGGGATCGGCTAGCTGCGACGATCGATCGAGTAGGTGTGCCGTGTGCGTACCTGCGCCGCCGCTACTACTTTGCAAGGGAGGGTTCCTGCTTGGTTGCCCGTGTTGACGGTCGTGACGGTGTGAGCCCGCCGGACGACGGGCCGGGGGTTCGGCGGCAATGGTGCCTCCGTTGCTATATACTCGCGGAATGGCGCCGCCGTCAGACGCGAAGCAAATTGATCCGTGCACGTACGTACCTAGTAGTACTAGCTAGCAAGGCACGGTTATATACCTATATAAACAACTCCGTGCGTAAGTCGTCTTATTCGTTATGAGCCATACTTTTTCGATCAACATACTTTTTCGATTAACAAATAATATTTTTCTCTTACAACAAATATGTCTACAGTATTTTTAGTCATAGTTTATTAACCAAGCGAACATAGCAAAGATGTGTAGACAGACACACACAGAGAGCATCGATTCGGACACAATCCGAATCGGGGAACTATTTGCTTCTGATCAGAACACGCGATACGTAAAACGTGTTCGATCACGTATTCATGTTTGACTTGAAGTCGGACGTCACCGTAGTCGATAAATAAGTAAACATAAAAGCTAGCTAGCTGCCTAGCTGTAGTATTATATATACAGTACCAAAAATAACGAGACGAACATCGAGTAGGCGCGGCAGAGCATCATTGTTCTGCTGCGTGCGCGCCATGGTGCTGACGAGGAGCATGGCGGCACGTCGGAAGCCGCTGGCGCTCCCGCACGACATGGTCGTCGAGATCGCCGCGCACATCGCCGCGACGTCGCCGCACCCGATGGAGGACATTCGGAGCCTACGAGCCACGTACGTGTCCGCAGTCCACCCACCCCGCACTTTTCATCACATACATTCATTCATTCATGACTACGTACGTAAAACACGTAGGTACGTACGCGCACTATAAGCTTGTCTACCTGATGTACCGTGCGTGTCTTGCTCTTGCAGTTGCCAGGCCATGCACGCGGCGTGCAAGGAGGGCGTCGTCGGGAGCAGCGTGGCGCTGGAGCGGGAGGAGTCCATGAGGTGGTTCGACCACGACCGCTACCTCGCCCTCGTCCGCAACCTGGCCGCCGCCGGCAACCCGGAGGCCTGCTTCGTCCTCGGGCTCACGCTCGTCTTCGCGCAGCAGCGGTGCACGGCGCCCACTGGCACCGAGTGGCTCAGACGGGCGGCCGCCGCCGGCCACAAGGTCGCGGCCTACGTGCTCGGCGTCCTCCACTACCACTACGGGGACAAGGAGGCCGAGCGGTACATCAGGCAGGTCGAGGGCGAGGCGGCGTCCAACGGCGACATCGCCCACGGGTGCAAGCAGCTGGCCAGCGGCAGGACCAACCGGGAGTGCGTGAGGTGCCGGTCGCAAGCTGTCCAAGCGGTTCAGGACGTGACATGGAAGGTGGACGGAATGATGGTGCCGGTGCCGGTACCGGCGCCGGCGGAGGAGGGCGGCCAAGGTTGTAAGGGCAGCGGCTGCGGCGTGCCAGAAGGATGGGCCGGTGGTTGCGCCGTCTTTTGTAGCGACGGCTGTAGAATTAGGCACGAGTACTCCGAGTTCTTTTCGCGAGTGTCATTACCTGATACCTAGAAGAACGAGCTAATGGCGACATAAACTTGTACAAAACGAACCCTCCGTTCCTAAGTAAATCAATTTCTACAATCAGTGTGAGTCAAACCACCGACGGAACCAGCGGGGCATCTTGTTCCATTCCTCTGTAAATGGTATAATTGCATAAAATGAGACACTGCCAATGAAAACTATCCGAGTGAAAGAAACTCCACTACCTCAAATCCCGAATTTCAATGATGCGAAATTCTACAAGGCGCCGGCCTCAGTTTACAGACCTGTTATGCCTCCAACATATACTATTTGTCCCACAACGTCTGCATAATTGCAATTAACATGTAAAGCGGAAAAAAAATCAGATTACAAAATATAAAGGATCAAGTTCTGTCTAATTCAAGTTCACAAATATCTAGTATTCATGGAAGGAACATCGCTAAAATCAAAGCTATGGAGCGGTATGGAGGAACCTCTCTCTTTCTACCTCGTCCATTCTTGTCAGTGCTCCTATGAACATCATCAGTTCATTCCTATAGGTCATGGAGTTTTTCAGTCTTTCACCCACCGAGAAACCCGACAAGGTTCCTTACAACTTCAACTAGATGCTGCTGGATTATTCACTTCTTTTCGTGCCGAGGCGCACGTGTTTGCATTGTTCCTCCCTGTAGATTACGAGAGTGCAATTGAGTATCATTCCTTCTGTTTTTTCCAATTCTGTTATAGCTGCAAACACGCTTGTTTACAGGACACGAAGTCACAGATTATTATTAGGCATGTAAGTTCATGAACTGAGGAAGTTATGGTTCTCCTGATGTTTGTGTTTTTTGTTGGAACTTGGCTCATCACCTTGCGGTTGCTTATTGTCAGGTCCCTGTCACACTAACCTTGTCGAACAAATACTAGTATGACGCTTGTCGAACAAATACTAGTATGACAAGTTATATCTAAAACAAAGAATTTGAATCTCTTTTTGGGTGCCTAGGTAATAATCAGATTCAGAGGATGGAAAAACCCTGCCGTCGTGGAACTACAGCAAGGCCTGAAATATTTTGGGCCTGGCCCCCGATTCGTTTGTTTTGTTTGCTGGACAGTGGGCACGAACATCTTTTCGGCCTGTTCCCTCAAGGACAGGGAAGCAGCCACCACGGTCGCCAACCTCACCACCTAACCGGCAAAAGCTCATGCGATGCGAGCACGCGTCCGGAAGAGAGGAAGATGGGGCAGGTCTAGGGGCGTTGGTGCTGCTGGTAGTGGTGGTAGGGGCAGCCGAGAACAATGGTGACAAGCTCGGCTTGGAGCTCGCGACCATGGTGCCCACGCGCAGCAGCAGAGAGGGTGAGGGAGCAGAAGTGGCAGGGGGAGAGCGAGCGCCGGAGGGAGAGAAGTAGTCGGAGAGCGCACAGGCGGAGGAGCACGGGCGGCCCGGCCGTTTGCCGCGGCGAGCGGGGCAGACCGGCGGTCCACAGAGCAAAGACCGGCAGCGGCACCATCGCAAAAGCAGACACACATTGCATCGATGGATTAATTAATCTTGAATACTGTAAGAATCAATCAACTTACATTGGATATGGTCATACACATCACACAAAATACAAAGTCGTTCTTAATCTTATCACAAGAATAGCAACGATTTACAGCAAAATGGTAAAACCTCTGATCAGTTACTTGAACATTCTGAATCAGGGGAAGGACGCACGAAGCACCAACGAAAGCAAGAAACGCGCGTGCAAGCAGCTAGCGGCGGAACACAGCTAGCGGCCCAGCAGTCTCGCTCGCAGCGCTGGCTCAGCTGCGGCACTGCGTGATGGCGGAGCAGCCGCGGCTGCAGGGGTTGGCCTCCGTGACGGAGCGGCAATTGTAGTAGGATGCGGCACGCTGTCCCTGGACAGCGCGGCGTAGCTGATGAACCCCGTCCACGTGACGGCGTCGTCGAGGCCCGTGGCGTTCGCGTCGTCGAGCCGCCGCCTGCCGCCGAGCATGCGCTCCTCCCTCGCCCGCTTCTCCCTGCTGCCGAGCATGCGCTCCTCCCTGCGGCGGCGAGATTGAGCAGGCACACGGCCATGCGCTCCTCCCTCGCGCGCTGACCGCCGCGGCGAGCGCCGTCGCTCTGCCTCGTGCCCAGTGGACCTGTACATGTCATACGCGTTCGTGTACGTGTTCACGTATGCGTACGCGTCTGACAGTGGGCCTCGTATGCGGGAGGGATAGAAAATGACATAGATATAGGAGAGATAAAATTATAATGATATATCTTTGAATAGATGAATTGTAATGGCGTATCTCGAGACTTGAAGAATTACAATGGCCTTAATAAAAAAAGGAAAAAGCTTATTTTTGGTCCTCCAACTATGATCGTAGTTTTTTTTCTAGTCCTCTAAGGCTGCGTTCGGCCGGTGGAAATTTCAGCCGAAATTCTCTATTCACGGCTGAAATTCACTATTCACGCTCTCATAAATTCCTACAAATTCATCCAAATTCATCCAAGCGAACAGGCCCTAACTCGAAAACCAGACACACGTAGTTTCTTAACTCTTAAAACCAGTTAAAATTGGCCCTCGCGCCCATTAGACCACGGTTTCCGCACAATAAACTCGCCACGACCCCGCCTTTCCCTCTCACCGCCAGGTTGGGACCACCTGTCATCCCTGTCAGCACACCTCACCCTGGGGATCCGTCGGCAGTGCCAATGCCCAAGAGAAAGAGAGCAAGTAACGTGAAGTTGTCTGGGCCAGAATGGACCTACGTGTCTTGTAATGAGAGGCTAAGACGGAGTGAGATAAGAGGAGGCAAGGAAGGAGTCGTGAGGGCTATTGAATGAACTACTGTATTCTTTTCTGGCTATCGCCAACACTCTTCCATCAATATACATCGTAGTTCATTTACTTCCTAAACCTGGCCGTCCGCCGCCTCGTCGGCTAACACTGGTATCAGAGCCGTCGATCCCCGGCCACCGCGCGTGCTGGAGATCCTCTCACCTGCCCATCCCCACTTAACCCGCCTTCAACGCACCCACGGCGCCATGGATCCCGTGGTCCGCCAGATGTTCGACGATTTGATTCACCGCTTCGACGCTTTTCGCTCTGAGTTTGACGGTCTCGGTGCCCGCTTGGATCGGTGCTTCGCCGAGACGGAGGCCGTCCACTCCGAGCACGACTCCATCGTCGACCACCACCTCGACTCCTTGGAGCAGTTCGCCTCCGCCCAGTACACCGCCGCCATCGTTGCCGACAACTGGGGTGGCCACTTCTCCGAGCGCGTCAGCAAGCTAGAGGAGCGCGTCCACGATCTGGAGATGGTGCGCTACGTCGAGATCCAGGACGAGCGCGACGAGCGGGTCGCCGCCCTCGAGTCCGCAGCGGAGGCGTTCGAAGCCTGGCGTCCTCGGATCGAGAGCTCCCTCTTCACCATTCGCTCGGAGGTGGATCGGTTGTCCAATCTCTAGGGTCGATCCTGCGCTGCTCCTACCGATGGATCTCCCGAGCCCAAAGGTACTCTGGAGTTGGTCGTCGGGCGAGCACCTACCAGAGCAACGACCGACTAGCCCAGTGGGCATGGCGTGGCCTCACCAACACGGGATGCGGGGTATGGTTTGGTCACGACCATAGCCCCGTTCTCGGCCAATGGTACGTTACCCGCCCCCAATCCTCCTCCGCTGCCGTTGTTCCCTTCTCCTCCTCCGCACCGCTTATGTACCCCTCCTCAGCCTCCTCCATCGCCGCCAAACCCATACCCGCCGCCATACTACCCGCTGCCTCTGTTTCCACCTCCACACTATCCTCCCAATTCCGCTCCGCAGCCCATAGCCACAATTCCTACACCCCCGTTCAACACCCTGCCCACCCACATCCCAATTCCATACCCAATTCCCATCAGCCTAATTACTTTCCCCACCAAACCAACCCCAATTTAGGTCAACACCCTAAGATGTTGTTTCCTCAATTCAACGAGGATAATCCTAAGCTGTGGCTGTCACGTGCTTGCTCCTATTTCGAAATGTACTCGGTTTATCCAGTGATCTGGGTTCGTGTGGCCACTCACCACTTCACCCATGCCGCAGCTCGCTGGCTTCAGTCTGTCGAGTCTGAAGTGCAGAACATATCCTGGGAGTCATTCTCTAACCTCATCCATGAGAGATTCAGTCGTGATCAGCATGAGCTGCTCTTACGCTAGCTTTTCCACATCAAACACACCTCCACTGTTTCTGATTACATCAAAAAGTTCACTGATCTTTTTGAACAACTCATAGCCTATAATGCTAACCCTGATAATCTCTACTTTACCACTCGCTTCGTTGATGGTTTACGCGAGGACATTCGGTCTGTTGTTATGGTTGCTCGACCCCAAAATCTCGATACTGCTTGTACTCTTGCCTTGTTACAGGAAGAGGCGTTGGACCAAGGTATCCGTAAGGAGTTCAAGTGCTTGGAAGCATCCCCGTTCGCTCGTACGGCAATAATCAAGGGTGCTCTTCCCTTGACTCTTCCACCTAGGCGTCCCCAAGCTGTTCCTGAACCCGTTGCTGAGAAGCAAGTTCCGAACAAGTCTACTTCCATCGACAAGCTGTCAACACTGCAAAATTACCATCGAGCTCGTGACTCTGTGTTCACTGCGGCGACAAGTGGGCTCTAGGCCATCGGTGTGCTCTAGTTTCACAAGTTCATGCTCTACAAGAAGTCTGGGATCTGTGTTCCGAGGCGTTCCAGGAAGCTGACGATACTCCTCTCCAAGATTTTGAACAGACCACCGATGCTCAGGCTCTCATGATGTTATCGTCTACAGAGGTCTCTAGTTCTGCTGCTCCTAGAACAATGCAATTCAAAGGTTCACTGTTGGGCCGTGACATCATCATTTTGGTGGATTTAGGAAGCAGCCATTCCTTCTTGAGTTCCCGCCTTGCAACCGGTCTGCCAAACCTGAAGCCTCTTCCTAAACCGATGACAGTCAGAGTTGCTGATGGGGGATCTATTATCTGCTCCGCTGAAGTTCACTGCGCTGAATGGTCAGTTCAAGGCCACAGTTTCCACTCTACTATACGCATCTTGCAGTTGGGCTCCTATGACATGATTGTAGGTATGGATTGGTTAGAGGCCTTCTCACCTATGAGGGTTGATTGGCAACATAAGTGGATGAGCATTCCTTATGGTCAGCACCATGTTGTCCTTCAGGGCGTGTTGCCAGATTTAGATCAGCATTCTATCATGCAACTTTGTCACATTGCTGCTTCTGCGCCTTTATCTAAACAACCTGAGCTTCCTCAAGACATCCAGCATCTCATTAAGGAATTTTCTGAGTTGTTCCAAGAACCGACTGAGCTGCCACCTCACTGTTAGTGCGACCATCATATTCCTTTGATTCCTGGTGCTCCTCCCGTTGCTGTCCCTCAGTACCGCTACAAGCTGGCGCTCAAGGATGAGATTGAAAAACAAGTCTTCGAGATGCTACAGTCAGGCATGGTACAACCGAGCTCGAGCGCCTTCTCTTCATCAGTGCTCTTGGTCTGCAAGAAAGATGGTACATGGCGGTTCTGTGTCGACTACAGGATGCTCAACGCCTTGACTGTCAAGAGTAAATTTCCTATTCTAGTAGTGGATGAGCTATTGGATGAGTTGGCACAAGCCCGCTGGTTTTCTTGCTTGGATCTTCGGGCTGGCTTTAATCAGATTCGCCTGGCACCCGATGAAGAACATAAAACGACTTTCCAAACACATTGGGGTCAGTTTGAGTTTACTGTCATGGCCTTCGGATTGACCGGCGCACCAAATACCTTCCAAGGCACAATGAACACCACTCTCCACCCTCTGTTGCATAAGTGTGCTCTGGTTTTCTTCGACGACATTCTAGTATACAGCCGTACTCTCGAAGACCACATTCAGCACCTACGCCAGGTCTTCACCCTGTTGGCAAGAGATCAGTGGAAAGTTAAGATCTCCAAATGTCAATTTGCCCAGCAGTCAATTTCATACCTCGGACACATTGTCACCATAATGGCGTGTCTCTGCACCCCAACAAGATTGAGTCTATCCGAAGAGTGGCCTCAACCACGTAATATCAAAGAGCTCCGTAGCTTCTTGGGGTTAGCCGGTTATTACAAAGAAGTTCATGAAGCACTTTGCTACACTCGGCAAGACCTCATGCTTCGATCTTCTCAAAAGGGATCTATATTCATTTGGACTCCAGCTCATCAAGCTGCTCTGGATGCTTTGAAGTCTGCCCTTGTTTCAGCTCCGGTGCTTGCTCTTCTAGACTTTAGTAAGCCATTTCAGCTGCAAACGGATGCTAGTGACTTGGGTGTTGGCGCAGTCCTGTTACAAGATGGCCACCCACTTGTTTTGTTAGCAAAACACTTGGCCCCCGAACTAGAGCTCTGTCTACTTATGAAAAGGAGTTCCTAGCCATCCTAGTGGCAGTCAAGTAGTGGCGGTCATACCTGCAGCATAGCGAATTTACAATATTCACCGACCAACGCAACCTCATGCACATTACTAATCAACGCTTGCAGACTCAAGTGACAGCTCAAGATGCACACCAAACTAGCCGACCTCCAGTACAAGGTCGTTTACAAGCCTGGCACGTCAAATTCGGTAGCCGATGCACTGTCTCGTCACCCCAACCACCATCCCAACTCCAAGCTCTATCAATTTCTACTCTGGCTTGGCTAGCAGATGTTATAGCCGGTTATGCATCTGACCCAGAGTCTTCCAAGTTGCTCCAGAAGCTATCTATTAACCCTCAAAGCCAGCCACCATTCACTTTGCAGAATGGCGTCATTCGCTACTCAGGCCGCATCTGGGTTGGCAACAACCATCAACTGCAGCAAAGAATTATTTCAGCTCTTCATGACAGCACGCTGGGAGGTCATTCAGGGTTCTCGGTCACTCACAGCCGCATTAACAAACTATTCTGCTGGTGCGGTATGAAGCAGACAATCAAAACTTTGGTTGTTGCTTGCTCAGTTTGCCTCCAGGCCAAACCAGATAGAGCTCGCTATCCGGGTCTCCTTTCGCCTCTCCCAGTTCCAGCAGAGGCCTGGCAGATGGTGTCCATGGACTTCATCGATGGCTTACCAACCTCTAGACACGCCAACTGCATCATGGTGGTAGTGGATAAGCTAAGTAAATTCGCACATTTCATTCCATTATATCATCCTTACACAGCCCAACAAGTAGCACAAGCTTTCCTCGACAATATCTTCAAGATCCATGGCTTGCCTACTCATATCATCTCAGATCGTGATCCCATCTTTACCAGCCAGTTTTGGCGAGAGCTATTTCGTCTTTCTCAAGTGACATTGGCTATGAGCTCAGCCTACCACCCTCAATCTGACGGTCAGATCGAACGTGTAAATCAATGTCTCAAAACATACCGGCGGTGTTTTGTTCATTCCTGCCCAAGACAGTGGTTGAAGTGGCTACCACTTGCAGAATACTAATACAACACCAGTTCGCACTTAGCTCTAGGAAGGTCGCCGTTTGAGGTACTGTTCGGTCGATCTCCTCGTCATTTTGGTATTACTGATCTTGATGCTTCCCCTATGCCGGATGTGGCCTCCATGCTGGCGGAGCGAACCACTATGCTCGCCTCTATACGTCAGCATCTTCTTCGAGCACAGCAGCGCATGAAGCATTAGGCGGACAAGAAGCGCTCGGAGCGTTTGTTCCAGGCTGGAGACTTTGTCTACCTCCGTCTGCAACCTTACGTTCAGTCGTCGTTGGCGCCGCGCTCCCACCACAAGTTATGCTTCAAATACTTTGGTCCCTTCAAGGTGCTGTCCAAGATTGGAGCGGTGGCGTACAAGTTTGAGCTTCCTCCGACGTCTTCAATCCACCCGATGTTCCACGTCTCGTTGCTGAAGCCGGCGTCATCCTCTGTTCCGACAGTCTCTGCCAGGCTCCCCGACCCCAACAACAACATGTAAGTACCTGAGCGCGTGCTGCAGTCCAGGCTACAACAACATGGTACCCACTCCGTCAAGCAGTTGCCGATCAAGTGGTCCGACCTCGACGACGAGCTTGCTACCTGGGAGGACGCCGACACCATCATGCAGCGCTTCCCTGGTGCTCTGGCATGGGGACATGCCAGCACTCAAGGGGGGAGGAATGTCAGCAGACCTCACCCTGGGGATCCGTCGGCAGCGCCAAGGCCCAAGAGGAAGAGAGCAAGCAACGTGAAGTTGTCTAGGCCAAAATGGGCCTGCGTGTCTTGTAATGAGAGGCCCAAGACGAAGTGAGATAAGAGGAGGCAAGGAAGGAGTCGTGAGGGCTATCGAATGAACTACTATATTCTTTTCTAGCTATCGCCAACACTCTTCCGTCAATATACATCGTAGTTCCTTGTACTTCCTTCCCAAGCCCGTCCGTCTGCCGCCTCGTCGGCTAACAATCCCCCACCCTCTCTTCACGGGCCCCGCCTGTAACACCCCTGGTGTTAGTCTTGCCTAATTGCACTTGCATTTCCTGATCATGCGCATCATTCATCCATTCATGAGCATATATCACTTGAAACATGGGAAACATGACTTTGAAAAAAAGAGTATCATTTCAATTGTTTTTCATCGTTTCAGTACCTTTAGTGCTTAATTATTGTACGACCAATGTGTGGTATGGCTAAATACATCATTAAACATCTTAGCTATGCTTAGAAAGTCATTAGGAACAATGTTCATGTTGATCATTTTGCCTGATTAAGATTTCAAATCATGGTTTGACTTGTTTTGACCCTAGGACTTTTTGGTTTGACTGTTCAAAAAGTGCCACTTAGAATATTTGCATGTCTGAGCGACCTAAAACAAAGTTGTAGCAAATTATATGAGGAACAAAAAGTATTTTGTGACCAAGTCATGAAAATGTGCACAACATGCTCAAAATGGTCCCACAAGTCAGAATTTGGGTTGATTTCAACACTTAGCAATTTCTAAGTATAAATTCCAGTTTTCAGTTTCTTGAACACGACTTTGACATGATTTTACTCTCTGTCCTTTGCGAATTAGACAGTGATCTTTAAATGAGTTTTGTAGCTGGCATGTAGGTGTACAACTTTCGTTTTGATTTCTTTCGCTAAAACTCAATGGATTAGGAGATCGAGCCTCATCTTTTGGCGCTGTCACCATTCGTTGTTCTCTCGAATCGAGCTACACAGTGTTCCCAGCGTCGGGCCGTTCATGGCCGACCGATGTCACCTGGTGGTGGCCAAGCGTGTCCGCCACGCTGGCTCGGCTTCGCCTCGACCACGCAGTAGCATGTTGGCAGGAGCTTGAAGAGGAGCACGCCGCGCTGCTCTCCGACGCCGCGCTTCGCCCTTTCACCCTCCTTGCCTTCCCCCTTCAGCCGCTAGCAGCAAGACCGCCGGTGCTTATCGGCTCCGCCGAGCTCGCTGAGGCCAGCGGCGCCACCGCCACCACCATTCATCCCGCAGCTCCGCCATCGCCTCTCGGACTCGTGGGCCCTCACTGAGCCAGCCGAAATGAGTCAGAGGTGAGCGACATTGTCGCCGTGCACCACCGCTGCATGGCCACCATGGTCGCCGCAGTGATCGTGACGCGGGTCCCGCTCGACCGCTTCTCCGTAGCCACTAACCGTAGCATAGGAAGGTCCGCCTTGATTACCCAAAGCTGCTTGCGCTGCTGCGTCTTGTATGGCCACCACCGTTGGGGTTCGCCGGAGCACCACTGCGGCGCCATGGCCGAGCCGCCGTGGGCCATGGCCGGCATCCAGGGGGTCCATTAGAGTCTAGCTTTAGGGGTGCTATGGGTGCGGGGAGCCGAGGTGAGCACGCCGGTGCCGTCGGGTTCACCGTGGGAACTCGCCGTCGGCGAATTTCACCACGGCTGCCACCGCCGCCTCCCCGTCCCCTGTTTCCTCGGCACGACATCGCGGGTCCCACATGGCGCCGCCGAGCCAAGGCGGAGCTGTGCTTGGCTCTTGTGTGTCGTGGGCCGTCGGATCTTTTCGGGCCGGCCCAGTATTGTTTAAGTGATTGGATTTCCCTTTTATTCTTTATTATTTGAAATCAAAAATGGTTTGAAAAATGTTTGGGTGATCAAACTTGTTCCAAATTTGTTGAAACAAATTTTGTTAGGTTCCTTATCATCAGATCCACTTGGGAAAATTTTTTGCATGTAATTTTTGGGATACTTTTTCAGTAGGATTTTATTTGATCATTGATATTGCTTGATAACTTGAAAAATGTGTAGAAAAATCTGTAGTCTTCAAAAAATATGATTCCAAGTTTGTTAACCTTATTATGTCATGTACTTCCTAGGAAAAATATGTTTCATGCATGTGCTGTGGGAAAATTTTGAGGTGTAGTTCAAGTACTTTTAATGGCTGAGTTTCGTTATTTTTGCTAGAGAACAAATTTTGTATAAAACATGCATGTGATGATTTTTGTACAGTCATTATAGGCTATGGAGAACCTAGGAAAAATATTAATTCTGTTGTTTGACACTTTTCATAGTACAAAGTAATTTCATGCTCATTTTTATGCTATAGCTTGTCATTTTTGTGTAGGATAGTTTACTTCTCCAAATGCCATGAAATTTTTATGGTAGTCTGTTTAGGGTAGTATTATGCTACTGTAATTTTCTCAGATTTTTAGGAGCATCAGAAATATATGTTGCTATTCAAACCTATTATTAATTAGGGTTTAAGCAAGTGTTGTTTAAAGTGTGATTAAGAAATTAGTAAAGCTTTGGTGTATCTTTGAAGCATTTCATAAGATATGTTAACTTAACATATTAGTAGTAGAATAGAATGCAGTAGATGACATGTGCTTGTAGTATAGTTTCTTGGATGATGTTGACTACCTTGCATTTAAACATATCCATTGCATTCCTCTCCTTCAATGTGCCGTTTGCATAATCACTTACGCGCATTGCATCATACAGGATCGCAAACCGAGAACCCAGTCGTCATTCCCGAGGAGCCCGAGGAGCAGTTCGAGGTGCAGCAGCAGGAAGTGCCAGAAGCCGACGAGGAGGACGTTGAAGAACTTCCGGAGTGCCCCGATCACCGTCCGAGCTCCTTCGAGAGAGGCAAGCCCCGGAGCATTTTTCTCCCGGTTTGCAATGATTTAATTAAATGCTTTACTTTAATTAATGCATTACGTTCAGGAGTTGTTTGCAACCGTTGCGGCATTATACCTTGCTTACCTTTGTTATACTACATCCTTGTTACCCTGGTATCCGCAATCGAGTCAATGCTTAGCTGGCTTAGACCGGTAGAAGTCGGGTGATTTCCTGTCACCTGCGAGCTATAGGTGGTTACCTGGATCTGCTTGGATGACTATGAAGTCATGGTATAACTAAGTGTTAAATGAAGTGGAGACCGGACGGAGACTTGCAGAGTTTTGGACTGTAGTGTTTCCGTCTGTGTCGTTTAAGGACCGACCGTTGTTGGGCCTCGAGTCATGTTGAACGTATGCCTTACATTTAGCTGGCCGGATAAAGTACCTTCCGACCGCGAAGCTGGGAGATTTTTCGGGCCGAGTGGATTGCCCGCAACGCACTGTGCCGAAGCAGGTGTGGTAGGACACGGGGGCGGGATGATAAGGCCAAAGTGCAGTCGGTCGGCCCCCGGGTACATGTCGTTCCTGGCAAACTCGAGATTCCTAGAAAGTTGACTCGGTGATCAATATCTCACTTTAGCGGGTGAGTGAGGTTTGTGTAAGGAATAAATCACCAGCTGGTTAGGAATCGATTCGAATCGCCATCGCTCTTGGATAGTGAGCACTTGACTTGAGTTACTTCATCGTAGTAAATGTTATGGAACACTTGGACAGTTATAGTGAATATGACAGTATGGAAGTTGTTTAATGATCATTGGTTATCATTATCTGCTTAATCACATGTTTACTCTAGTATAGATGCAAATCTAGTCGACAGGTTAATAATAATTAACTTGACAATAATGCTTTTAGAAAGGTTCATGAAATGCTAAAATGCTTCTTTTTGCAAATGAGTCACTACCCTACTATAAAGCCTTCATAATTCCTTGGTGTCATTTATTTTCGGTTATGTCGGGTAAGTCTAGGTGAGTACCTTCTCGTACTCGTGGTTTTATTCCACTTGTTGCGAGATGGGCGAGATGTATTACTGGCTCATTGATCAACCGCCTTTATCCTGCGATGGATGATGCTTAGGACCATGGGCATGGTCATTCCTTACGTCTCGTCTCGATGCTTTTGTTGGAGATGATCATTATTTGGCACTATATTTAAACTCCGCGTGAGTGTGTGTGTGTGTGGTTTGAACAAATGACTTCCGCTACTTTTATTCGAACTGGTTTTGTAATAACTATGTTGAAACTCTGATGTATCCGTGATGCAAACTTTTATGTAATATGTGATGGTGACCGCTAAACTTATTACGATCATGGCTGGGACACGAGTTGGTTTGAAATCCTTTGCGATTTCATGGACTACCGGGTTATACGGGCTTAAGTTTGCTCGATCGTCTGCTCTGGTGGATGATTTTCTTACTTAATCTCGTATAATTGGTTGGTTCTGTTACACCGCCTGTCAGGCCTTTCCCCAACCTCCTGCCGCATCCTTCTCTATTTGACCGAGCAAAGCTCGCCTATGGCCATAAAGTGTGCATGACGTTAGAGTGACATCATCAAGCTAACAAGAGCAAAGCAGAGTATGGTCGGCTGCTGCTTGCTTCGCTGTGCGTGCGCGCTGGGAGGGAAGGGGTGCCAAGCGTGCGCTGTAGCCTACTTGGCGAGCTGGGCATGGAACCGGAGAGAGTCGTGGAGGGATGGGGATGCTCACCGTGTGATTTGTTTGGTCGGAGAACTGGTGGAGGTGGTGCGGTGGTGACCGTCCGCGGCAATGGTCTGCGGGCGGCGAAGTTGCTCGGTTGGTCTTGGCTTGGCTTAGCATGAAAGGGAACGGAGGATGGAGACAAGGAAGAAGCTGTGTCGCGTCGTGAGGGGAGCTCGGCCGAGCCTGGTGCCGAAACGGAGCGGCCGGGTCTAGGTCGTCGTCCGGGTAGCCACGCCGCCGCGCGCCACGAGTGCTGGGACACCAGCCCCGCGAGGTCCTCAGCGTTGGGGGATGCCCTGATGATGTGCCCCGGCAGCAGCACATCCATCGCCGTGGCGACGGAGCCCAGTAGCACCCGGAGCTCGGAGGCCGCTAGCTCCGTGTTCATGAGCACCCACAGGCACGCCTCATGTGCGACGCGCGTGCAGAGACGCGGTGGGCTCCCCGACGCAGCTCCGCAAAGCGGCGGCGGCAAGCTCCTCGACACATCTCCAAGTGTGTGGTGTGACAGGCTGCGGCGAGGTTCTAGGCGACCAGCGCGGCAAGCTCCCCGCCGCGATAGGCTCCATGCGGTCAGCGGGGTGACTGGCTGTAGGGCAGCAACGCGGTGGCCCAGGCCCCCAGTCATGGTAGCGCGAGGTACCGTCGGCCACCGGCGCGGCTGTGACGTGGCCCCAGTGCGGCTGCTCCCCCGCATGGGCGCGGTCGGCCCAGGCGCAATCGGGGGTGGCCGTAGCTCGGCCGGAGGTGACCCATGGCCGGCTGTCCACGTCGGTGGCTGCCCTGCCCGTGAGCAGCACAGCTCGCGCGACGCTCGTGTTGAGAGCCGACGAGCTGTGCTTGGCCTCGGCGTCCCAAAGGCTGGCCTCTTCTTGGCCAGAGGGAGCCCAGAGCAGGCTGGCCACGGGCACACGTGACGCGGCTGTGCTGCTTGCGGCTCTGCGATGAGGCGACGCAGATGAGCGATCGAGTGGGGACCAGGCCGGCGGTGAGGAAGGTGAGCGCCACTCGCCGTTGCCACTCGCACATGCTGGCCCTGCGTCTGCAGCGAACGCGCGCCGCTACTCCTCCGTCGACCCGCGCTGCCTCTTCCTCGGTGGTTAACTGGTTATGGCGTCAGCCACGGACCCCGCGCAGCTCGTGGTGAGCCGCTGAGCTCTCCCCAATCCCGCCCATGGCGCCGCCGCTTGCGCTGCTGCCGAAAGCTCCGGCGACCCCCGTCTCCGGGCACTGCCGAGGCAGGCCACGGACTCCCCTGCGCCACTCCCCGGTGCACGCACCCGCACGTGCGAGCGCTTAGCCGTACAGGGCGGGAGGTTGGGGAAAGGCCTGACAGGCGGGGCCCGCGAAGAGAGAGAGGGGGGCGACAGGTGGTCCCAACCTGGCGGTGAGAGGGAAAGGCCTGACAGGCGGGGTCATGGCGGGCTTACTGTGCGGAAACCACAGTCGAATTGGCATGAGGGCCAATTTTAACTGATTTTGACAGTTAAGGGACTACGTATGTCTGATTTTCGAGTTAGAAGGCTAGAAAAAAACTACAACCATAGTTGGAGTGCCAAAAATAAACTTTTTCCTTAAAAAAAAAACCGATAAGTATGGTCTCGGCCCTCTGCCGTGCCTGCCTCTGCCTGCATACATCTTCTCCAAAGGACGGAGTATATTGGCTTCCGGAGCTCTTAACTTATTCGGAAGCCTAGCGCCATCGCTACGGGGATGGGGCGTGGCAAAGCAATCCACCATGTAAGTCTCCCGGTTTCTGTTGCTGGATTGCTTACTATTTTGAGATTGACAGAGTTTTTACTTCTAGTCTAGTATTATTACGTAGTATGATGTATAGATTTATCTCGCCAACAAGTTACTACCTGCATACATAATGAAGTGAGCTATTCGAGCATAGCTTGTCTAATGAAACACAGGCATCAGCATGGTCAATAAGAATATATAATATCTATATCTGTAGACCCCTGTATTGAAAGGCTTTAGCTGCCCGGCCGACGAGAAAGCTCCAAGCTTGATCATATTTATATTATCTAGAATAGACTAGAGTACTACCCCTGTCTACGGAAGAATACAATTCTGGTGCTCTCTGGTTAACTTGTCTAAACTTTGACCAAATATATAAGTAAAACTATTAATGTTTATGACACCAAATAAATATAGTATGAAGATATATCTTATGATAAATCTAATGATACATATTTGACATTATAAGTATTGATATTTTTTAAATTTATAGTTAGTCAAACTCAAGATACTTTAATTTATTACTATGCTAGAATTGCATTTTTTTTATAGAGAGAGTATATTTTTATAACAAGTTTAGGAGATTATTAGGTGACGATACAATCAACTCCGAAAATGTGACGAATGCATTCCTCTTTTACTCCCCTACTTCATGTAATCTAAGCATACATTTGCCCTGTTCGTTTGGTTGATAAGCCATGACTGAAAGTACTGTTGGGTGATTTGTTGTGAGAGAAAAATATTGTTCGTTGATTGAAAAAGTACGACTTATAAGCCAAGCGAACAGGACGATTGATTCATTTTCTTTGCGGTGAAATATAGGGTGGAGAGGACAGACTAAACAAGTTGCCTGATGACATTCTGCTTACTATCCGATATCCGTGACACTGCACGAACCAGTATACTCTCTAGACAATGGAAGCACATACCTGCTATGCTCAATAAACTTGTCATAAAGGTTAGTTCCTTTGAGCCTAATAAGGACAATAGGGCCAAGATCACTCTTGATGATTTGGCCCGGGCAAATGCCACCATGCGTGAAGCAACAAAGAGCATCCTATCAGGGAGGACACATTTCAGACAGTATGCTCTTCACCTACTGTGTCTGCAATTCTACGGAGGAGATGAGTCCAACTCCATTGCTCAAACTGTTGGTTACGCAATGGAAAATCTGATGGTTGGTGCAGCAGAGTTCAGAATCTTGACATGCCCACTGCACCGAAGATGATGTGCTCTTCCATGGGAAGCAGCTGATGGCGCTCTTTGGAGTTTGCCCAAATGCATTTGGTGGTCTCACACGTCTCAACCTAGAGAATATTAGTTTAAACAGACCAGACATGCCCCTCATTTTTAGCGTTTGCAAGAGACTGGAGTTCCTTCGCTTGCACAGTTGCGACGTGGGGATTCTGTCTCCCTAGAAGTAGAACACCTGCAGCTTAGAGAGCTAGAGGTGGTTGACTGCCGTTTTGACACAGTTCATCTCAAGTGGTTGCCGAAGCTCACCACGGTGACCTTTAGAATGCGGATCGCTCAACAAGATCCCTTGTCTTTCAGTTATGTTCCACAACTCAGGAGTTTGAGCCTCATCAACATTGGTCTCTCTTGGCACAAGATGCTCAAGCTAAGTGTTTTCCTTGGCAATGTCACAATCACTACTCTACAATTGAACTTCAGGAGTGAAAAGGTTAGTCAAGGTGACAGCTTCATTGGCGATGCCTTTTACTTCCATTGCTCATGTTGTCTATAGGTTCAGTATAACCTGTGATGTGGTTACCATATTTTGCACTCCCTTACCTTTTGCAGATTTGGATTCAACCAGAATATCCGAAAGAACTGTTGCCTGTGTTTTACAAACTAAGACTTTTGAATCTGGTCAACATCTCCGAAGAATGTGATCTGAACTGGACACTGTGCATTCTCCAAGGTGCACCCTCCCTTGAGGAGCTGCACATCACGGTTCAGGATCATTTCTGTGAAATGGTGATGGACGAGGAGCTTAGGACGCAATACGCATATAGCAAGGACAAGAAGCGCCCTGTTCGCTTGGCTTATAAGCCGTACTTTTTCAGCTAATGAACAGTATTTTTCTCTCATAACAAATCAGCCAACGGTACTTTCAGCCATGGCAGCCAAGCGAACAGGGCAAAGGATGTAGACTGGGAAGGAGCCACAATTGATTTCAAGCACCACAAGCTGGCTGTGCTCAAAATCTTCGGGTTTCGACCAGAAGACAAGTTCATCAGGTATCACTACTAGAAAACTGTACTTTGCCGAGTGCCTGAGACTTTGCCGAGTACTTTTTATCGGGGCACTCGGCAAAGAAATATTTTGCCGAGTGCCGCACTCGGCAAAATAAAGCACTCGGCAAACGTGGCTTTGCCGAGCGCCATGCACTCGGCAAAGCCTAGCTCTCGGCAAATCTAGGCTTTGCCGAGTGCCGCGGCATTCGGCAAAAGTCCCACTCGGCAAAAGGTGGCCGGCCCGTGACGGCGGGCATCTGCCGTCAGACTTTGCCGAGTGCCTAACGCATGACAATCGGCAAAAAAAAATTTATTATTTTTAAAAACTTATTTTGCCGAGTGTAAACCTTGGGCACTCGGCAAATTTTTTTTTAATTTTTTAAAACTTATTTTGCCGAGTGCCAGCGTCAGGCACTCGGCAAAAAAATTTTTTATTTTTGAAAATCATCTTTGCCGAGTGCCTTCTGGGCCGGCACTCGGCAAAAGCCCACTTTGCCGAGTGTCCCCCATAGCACTCGGCAAAATGTTTTTTTTTTTATTTTGGGCCCAAATTTTTTCTGTGGCCTTGTGACAGTGTTTAAAACTCTATTTTAAAATTTGGGGCAATTTTGACTTTTTTTGATATATTTCATTAGTTTATTTCGTTTCGTCTAATTGTTTGGGATATTTCAAATTTGAACTGCAGGTACATGGAATAATGGACTTTGATCATCCAAAAATTGATACTCATGATATTTAGGGTATGTTTAGGCCGTATCCAGAAAGTCACATGAAATCTCGAGTATCTCGTTGACGTAACATGTCGAGGTACTTGCCGGAAATGTGATTTTAAATTATATAAAATGCAAACGAAGTCCGAAAATCATGAAACTTGTCGATGCGTCGTGTTATCACATGTGGAGGCTGTGGTAAAAAATTGTAAAGGTTTCGAGCAAATTGTGACGTCGGATGCCAAAAACCCAGACATCTCCAAAACCCAGACGCTGGCACTCGGCAAAATAAGTTTTAAAAATTAATTTTTTTTTTTGCCGAGTCTTTGAAGGGCTTACACTCGGCAATTTTTTTAAATAAAACCGTCATTAAAATCCCCCCCACCCCGGTACCCTAGCACTGCTCTCTTTCCGGCTGCCGCCACAAGGCCCTCGCCCGGCCACGCACGCCGCGCCCTTCACATGGCCTTGCCCCCCCATGAAGCCCCCACATCAAGGCTACCACTGAAAGCAGCCCCCCAGCCCGCCACAGTTCTCAAGGCTACCGCGAGACCCGCCGAAAGCACCCCTGACGCCATCATCGCCTCCCTGGCCTGGCCTCGCCGCCTGCCGCACTGAAACACCCCTGGCCAGGTGCCCTCCCCCCACCACGCCATGCGAGACCCCACCTCGAAAGCACCCCTGGCCCGCGTGGCCCCCTGCATGGCCACCGGGCGAGACCCCACCCCACCACACCCGCCCGCCCCGCCGAGGACCCCCAGCCCCGCCCGGCCTCAAGCGGCTGCACACAGCGCCCACGCTGGGCGAGCCTCGCCACCGAAAGCACCCCACCACCAAGGCTCGGCCCCAGCCCATCACTGGCGAGCCCTAGCCACTGCTGCGCCCCCACCCCGAGTACCCCCCACTACGGCTGCCGCCTGGCCACGCCACGTATTGCCCAGCAGCGGCCCGCCGCCCGCCTCACAGGTTGCCACTTTGCCGGGCATGGGCTGTCCTCCCTCAAGCGCTGCCCGCCGCCCCTGCTGCTGCCTGCCTGCCGGGCTTGGAAGAAGGAGGAGGAAGCAGCAGTAAGAAGAAGAAGGAAGAAGAAGGAAGAAAAAAGAAGAGAAAGAAAGAAAAGGAAAAGGAAGAAAAGGAGAAGGAAAAAAGAGAAGAAAAAGGAAGAAGGAGGAGGAGGAAGGAGGAGGAGAAGGGAGAGGGGAGGAAGCCGAGGTAGAGGGAGGAGGAGGTGCCTCGGCCAGTCTTCTCCGTGTGCCCGTCCGTCGACGCCCTATCACACCGAACCGCCACGAGCGGGCAAGGTATATCCACCCTTTCTCCGTTTTGTCGGCCTTCGTGCCATTGTGATGTCGGCCTTCGTGCATTTGTTCTTATCGGCCTTCGTGCTGTTTGTGATTATCGGCCTTCGTGCCGTTGTTTTTTGTAGGTTTTGCAAACCTCCCCGTGCAAGGGAGGTGCTGCCGAAATTTTGAACTTATAGTGTCGTGTTTCTTCTTTTGCAGAGCGGGACTCGCGCCGGAGGTGACCCGGAGGTCCCCGATCGCTTTTTGTCGGCGTCGCTGGTCTGGCCGCACTACGTCGCCGCCATCGCTGCGTCGACTCGCTTAACGCCTCGCTAGCGACTTCACCGACACCCTAGGTATAAATCATCTCTTTTTCCGCTTATATCTGCCGTCAGAGATCGGTGTAGCCTAGTTAGGCGTCTCCCGTCCGAAAGAGATATCTTTGGAGGTATGCGATCTTTGCATATCTCGCGAGCATTTCGCTTTTGGATTGTCCACGTTTTTGGACAGCCAGCGGATGCGTAGATGGGTTAGTTTCCATGGTCGCTCGGTCCGAGACGGTGTTCGGCATCACCCCTGTTGTTCTCCGATACACACTCTCCCTTGCGGGACGTGTATCGGGAGAACAGCAGGAGGTGTCGCCAAAATTCGCCTCTCGGATAGGAGCGGGCATGGAAACTAACCTCATCTATGGATCCACGGGTGGGATTAGGACCTATCCTCACCTATTAGAGAGTAGGGACACGCGCCAGAGATGCAATTGATGGTGACTCATGTGCGGTGTCGGAGTTTGGGGCATGAGTCATGTCCCACATGGGCCGGTGAAATCCGGTGTCGTCTTCAACCCGGATGCCCCTCGCCCAGCTTACTCTCGACCCGAAAGGCCCACGCTAAGGTCGAGAGACTACACGGAGGCGGTTAGAAGCGCTCCGTGGCTCGAGATCACATCTGAGCACCGAGCCCCCTGAGACAGAGGTGATCGTGAGGTCGGGCAAAGCAGAAGCACGGCGGTTGTGGATTGCAGACGGTGCCGACTCCTCGACCTCTGCACCCTCTCTCTCTGACGTGAGGGCACGGAGCACGGCCAGAAGCCTTCCCATACGTGCACGGCCTACTCCAACACCATCACACGGGTCGACGAACTTGTGTAATTCTGGTTTCACTCGTCAGACATTGAACGTTACACACATTGATCAGATTTGCAATACTAAAACATGTGATTGAAACACCGCAGCCGAAATGGCAGAGACAGGAGGAGGCATAAGCGCACGACCGCAGAGTCTGGAGGCCACGAAGAAGCGGTATGGCGGACATGTATCGATCATGCAAACCATCGGGCAAGCATCGGGTGTCCAAGTGCGATTGCGACTCTAGCTCGGTTCGACACTTCACTCCGTGAGTATGGAAGTTTAATGTGTTCGTGTTGCGTTGGGATTGTCGGCCTTCGTGCCATTGTGATTTTCGACCTTCGTGCGTTGTTTCTGTAGAGTTGAAACCTCCCGTGCAGGGAGGTGTCACGAAAATTTTCAATTTTAGTCTAACACATGCAATCTCTTCTCTTTTGTGCAACCTCCATCGGCGGGTTCAAACAATCCCGCTAGCGTGTCATGGCGGCGGTGATCACGCCAACCTTCACGCCATGATCCGGTCCTTCACACGGCTGTCTGTGGGGCCACACCAAAGCATTCACGTCGCCCATGAGAGAGATGTTGAACTTTGTGATGTCGAACTTGTAATAATAAACTTGTGATGTTGAACTTTGGTGCATTTGTGATGGATTTATTAAATATGTGTGTGCTTGTGATATATAATGCATGTTGGTGATATAGATGTGATGATTGATGTATATATATATATATATATATATATATATATATATATATATATATATATATATATTGTCTGTTATAATGGAATGTAAAAAAAATTACAATTCTGGGGTCTTTGCCGAAAGTGCCATGGACAAGGCACTCGGCAAAGTTTTTTCCAAAAAATCCAGAAATTCTTTGCCGAAAGTGCCTCTGGGCGACTTTTAAGCAAGTATTTTTTTTAAAAAACTTTGCCGAAAGTGTCGGCGGGGGCACTCGGCAAAGTATTTTTAAAAAAAAAAAAAAACTTTGCCGAGTGCCTCGGGGCAAGAGACTTTCGGCAAAGGATTTTTTTAAAATCAGAAATTCTTTTGCCGAGTGCCCAGGCTAGGGCACTCGGCAAAGTAATTAAAAAAATAATTGCCGAGTGCCCGGACGGGGCACTTTAAGAAAGTAATTTTTAAAAATAATTAAAAACTTTGCCGAGTGCCTGGACTTGGGCACTCGGCAAAGTAATCTTTAAAAAAAAAAAAATTTGCCGAGTGCTGGGTCAGGCCCTCGGCAAAATAACCGTGAACGGTGGAACGACCGAAAATATTTAGCCGAGTGCCGCCCTAAGCACTCGGCAAAATTGTTTTTTATTTTGCCGAGTGCCCCGATAAAAAGCACTCGGCAAAGACCCTTTGCCGAGAAAATTTTTGCCGAGCGGACTTTGCCGAGCGCTACATTCGGTAAAGTCTTTGCCGAGTGCAAAGGGCTCTTTGCCGAGTGTAAAAACACTCGGCAAAGCCGCGGCCTCCAGTAGTGTATGCCAGAAGTGTCATCAAAGTAGCAGTGAATCTGGAGGATGTTTTTCTGTTTAACAAGTTGGTGTGTGAGAAGTGCAAGCGTGATGTTCCTAGGGCATCCAGATATCCATGGAAACAAAGGTTTTCGTTGAGGAACCGAATCACCAACGGGACCAACTCATTTGTTGCGATTCACTTCCCTAGTTAAAGCAGCAATTAGTGCGGAAGGAAGTCATATATTTTTGTTTCTAGAACAAGTTTGATAGCAGCCATATCAGTTATCACTTATATCTTGTAATGCAGTCTGACAAAAATAATTGTAATGCAACCCAACCCATGGCTGCCAAACTGTTCTGTTTTAGATCAGGTTTAATATGTACAATTTTATCAGATTTAGTTTGTACTGTTTGAATGCAAGAATTCAGTGGGTTTGGCGTGCTTTCTAATTTTTATACCATTTTTGGTTTTGAGAGATTCAAAATGATATGGCAATATGATCTCCAATAATAGTAAAAGTTGCAAAGTGTATTATCACAGTTGACAAATTGTTCTCTTTGCGATTTTATGCTCAAACTCTTTGATCTTTACTAGTGATTTCCCCCCAAGAATTTTAGGTTGTGGGAATTTGGTTGAAGATCTAACAACTTCTGAAGAAACCTTCAGAGCTAGAGTTTTTGCTGGCATCCAGCCAGGTAATCTGCACCCTAGGCTCTGCATATGGCAAGTCAAACTCCTACGAAATTGATGGTTTTGAGGCTAATTTGGTGGTACTTCGAAACGGCTAGACTTTTCATCATCGCTTCTGCAGTTTCTCTGCCAATACAAAGATATATTTTTTTTTCTTTTGAATATCAATACAGATCTAAACACTTATGCATGCACCCTTTACTTACCCGTATTGACGTATCAAGAGAGATGCTGACAGGACTACAACGAAATTGATGGATGATGGGATTGGACCATTGGGGATGCTGACTGCTGAGACTAGCAGGAGCCCTATAAATACCTAATTATTGAAATGGAGCACAAGAAAAACACAGGTAAATAAATAAATTTTTGGAGCTCTCGTGCCTAAATTCCACGATTCAATGCACACTGTTAAATATTTTCCCCGGTCAAGCGAGTCTGGTCAGGCCTACGCAGAGCAACGGCTCTATTTGTTTGAAGGGCTCTATAAATAGCTCTTGGCCGGCTTGGGACTTACGCTCTTGGCACTTTGACATACTTGATATCTTTGTGAACCTAAGCAAACACCTCCCACTCATCTTCATCATTGATCCATCATCATAGTGAGATTGGGAGTGATTCCTAGTGTATTTGCTTGAGTGATTACATCTAGTGGCACTTGGGGATCGTTGTGGCTACGGATTTCTTGTTACTCTTAGTGGTTGATGCCACCTAGACGGTTTGGAGCAGCATAGGAGCATTGGCACGAGTTGGTGATTGTTTGTGCCCATCTACCGGTGATTGTGAGGGGTCTTGTACCTTCCTCGGCGGAGAGCCGAAAGATAACTCTAATGGATTGCTCGTGTCATTGAGTTACCTCACTTGTGGGTAGGTTCTTACGGCGCCCAAGTATTGGGCTAGGTTTCTGAAACACCTATTAGCCGCCGAACCACCAAGTGTTGGTCGACACAACGGAGACTAACGTGCCGGCAAGCACGTGAATCTCGGAAGAAAATCTTGTGTCTATTGTGATTGGAATTCTCCCGGTGATTGATTTGGTATTCATATTGTGATTGGTTCTTCACTCTTGCCACGGCGGTATAATCAGCCATCACTCTCTTGCATTTACTTTGATTACTTTCTTGCCTAGTCAAGCTCTTTAGTGTAGTTAGTCTTGAGAGCTTGTTAATTTAGTTAGTGAGGCTCTTTAGTTAGTCTTTGAAAGTTCACTAGCTTACATAGTAGTGACTTAGAGTTTGTATGTGCTTAGAAATCATAGCAACTAGAATTGTTGATATAGGTGGCTTGCAACCCTTGTAGAGCTAGAGCAAAATTGCATTTCGCCATTTAGGTTTCTAACCATTTGTTCTAGTGAATTTGTAGAGATTTTTATAGGCTATTGACCCTCCTCTAGCCATTTAGGACCTTTCAACGTGGCAAGCAGAGGCAGGTCAGACCGATGGGTCGAACGGTCCGATGGTCCCAAAGTGGTTCAGTCCAACGGCCGTTTTGACTTAATGAAGTGGGCAACGACTCTCTCGGGTTTGTGGCTATAAAATGGAGTGGTGGTTGCTTTGGATGGCGCTGAGCACCCTTGGGTCTATCTTGCCTTGCTTGGGAGTGCTTGAAGCCCTCTAACTCACTGTGCACATAGTGATTGCATCCGCTTCTTGAAAGTGAGTGATTCTAGTGTGTTGCATTGAGAGATTGTAAGTTTTGGCACTAAGTGATCGAGTTGCAAGCCGGTGGTGATTGTTACTTTTGGAGGTTGCCACCTCCTAGACGGCTTAGTGGCGTGGTCTCCGCACAGAAGCCCGCAAGAAGGTTGTGCGGTACTACTGGAGAAGAGCTTTATAAGGGGTGTTGTGCTCGCCCCATGAAAGATGCTGAAGAATAACTCTAGTTGAGCGAGGCGTGAAGAGCGTCAAGTGGTCCAGCCGGGTCAAGTGCTAGAGTTCGTGGTGAGCACTCCATGTTGGAGAGTGTGACTTGAGGGTCACCACTAGCAAGAGGACCGGCGGCAACCTTGAGCTAGTCTCAAGAAGGAGTAGCTGGTTGGCAAGCCACCAAACCTCGAGATAAAATCACCGTGTCAACTTTTTCATCCTGTTGGTTTGCTTACTCCCAACACAAGCTTATATTTACTTGTTCATATATTGTGCTTGTGTTGTTGCTCTTGTGTAGCTAGCTTGCTTGTGTAGCATAGTTGTATCTCCCGTGAGTAACTAGTTGGTTTGTGTAGCCTTGCTAGTTAAATTACTTAGTTTGTGTAGCTAAGAAATTATTGAGCTATCTAGTTTGGCTTGTGTAGCCTTACTATTAAGTAGTGCTAGTGAGCTTAGGCTTTGTGCGCTTTGCATAGTAGCACATGTAGGAGCTGCACGGTTACTTGAGTATTAGTTGCATAGGTTTGTGTGATCTTATTGACTAGAATTGTTTAGGTGAGCTCTACCTAGCCCGACACCTTAGTTGCTCATATTAGGATTTTTGTAAGATGCTTAAGAATTTATATAGAGGGGTGTAATATTGGCTACATTAATAGTTTTAATTTTGTTTTTGTTTAGGTTAGCCAGCACGTTTAGTTTTAAAAAGGACCATTCAACCTCCCTAGTCCGCCATCTCAACCTATCAAGTGTCTATTAGCATTATCCCACGAAATGCATCACATTATGGTAGGTGTACATGATATACAACAAACACTAATAGAGCCAGCTAGCACACATGCAAGTTCAGACTGGATTATTAATGAAATAGATATTACTTTGGCGACATACAATGTATCCACAGTTTGCCTGACAATTGACAAAGATGTTGGCATATGCAGGATAGCAAGTTTACGAGAATGGATGAGCTGAGAAATTGCTGGACGGTGGTACATATGCCGCGAAACCTATGCAAGTGTAGTGCTTCATAAAAAATGTAACTGACACTGACCAGAAAAAAAAACGGAGGTCTTATATTCTTCGTAAGATAATCAAATGGGCAGTAGATTTACAGTCAGTTCATGCACAAGCTCTAAGAAATCTGCGAGACAACCAAATGGGCTGTAAATTTACAGTCAGTTCATGCACAAGCTCTAAGAAATCTGCGAGACAACCAATGAGCCATGTGTGAATGATTTAGTATATGTCTACAGTAACTGTTTTATGAGTGGGCTATTAGTTGAATATAGATGATGTGGTCAAAATATAAAGCTTGCTGCTGGCTATATTATTAACTATGCTGTTACTATCACAGCCCCCGCCCATTGTCAGAGAGTAGCTGGATTCGCTGACATTTTTCTTTTCTTTTTAATTTTCCATTCCGCGTGTTAGTTGAGAGTGGGCTATTAGTTGAGAGCATCCAGCGTGTTGTACAGAAATCGAGGCTTCAAATATCACTTCAGAACCTGGTAGTGTGTTGTATGATTTCTGCTACAGTAGGCAAGCGCCAGAAGTATGGCGCCGCGTTGCGACGCCCTGGTGTCCGACTAACGTCTTTGTAGTGTAACCAGTGGCACATGGAAGAAGTTATTTTCAGTACATATGGTGAATATGATCTGTTGATATATATGAAGCAGAAAGGAAGTTACATTCTTATTACGAAATCATATATGGGGAGAGTCAAATGTGCTCCATAAAAGGTGGTATATACAGCAAAAGGACGCAACTATACAATAGCCCTCTCCGGTTAACGCTAAGGGCTCATGCGAGTAAAGAGAAAAGAAACGGACACAGTAGGACAATGCAGAGGGCATCCTGTGAGAGAGATTTGCTCAGGAGGTGTGCGAAACCAACGCGAGATAGAGCGCTAGAGTGGAGATTTTTTCATTGTTCACCGAGTTAAATAATGCTCCAGCTGCATCGAGCTATGCCGTTGGACAAGCGCAGAGCCCCTCGGCTTCTATTTTTAGCAGCACTGTCAGTAGGAGTACTTGTTTCGGTCAACATGCAAATTGACAAAAAGCTGCAGCCAGTTTATCGGAGTTTGCATGCTTCCGCGCCGCGTGAAGTTCGCCAATAAAAAAATGTGCGGAAGAGTCGAGGCATGGACCTAGAGAAAAAAGCAAAAAAGACAAAAGAAAGAGAAAAGAGGCCCAGAAAATTAAGTAAAAATGGCCTGATGGTCATACAATAATTTACAGGTAAAACACTTCATCTATAGGCAGCGCTGTAGCATGACGTCTATATATTCCCATCTACCATTGTAGCACTGCCAGCGCGTCCAGGTCCAGGCATAAATCAAGACGAAAAAAATGGGAAAACATGGGAGAAAGCAACATAATGGGGATCAACAGAAGAGAAACAAAGATAGAAGAATGTGCCCAGGGAGCATCAACGTAGAGATCCTCGAGGTATATAGCTACGGATCCTTTTCAACATAGAGATCCTCTGCATCACGTTTGTTGCATCTGCAAAAGGAAAAAGAGTATTGCATCTATATGCATGTGTGTTTTCCCAAAAGCTACTTCATTGTATCGCTTGGGCCTCAATTGATAGTTAAAACGCATTTCATGATATTGGTTTTCATTTACATCAGTATAAAGTACTTTTACGTCAAAGTGTGCATAAAGTAACTGAGTCTAGACAACAACAAAAAATAAATTATGTGACAACTGAAAACATAAGGATAAGTAGCTTTTATTACTTCCTATGATAGTAGTTGAGTTTTGTGCACCATCCTATTGAATTAACTCATGTTACATCCTATCGAATTAACTCAAGAAGTAAGATCTAAAAATGTTTCATTGTTAACCCCATTGTCAGCAATGCAACAAAATTAAGCATCCACGGATGAAAACAACACATTTTTATGTTGACAGATACATAAGGCTGTACCCAAAAAATGTCCCTTGATTCAAATGAAGAATAAAAGAGCTTGGCATAGAAGAAAAATCTGCTCATAGCTCCCTACCTCCATTGTTAAATTTAATTAGGCTAATGACTATAATTAGTTGCAGTTATGAACAGAATAAGGAAACAACAGACGTCGTCATTTATTTTGAAAATCTCATAGCATAACAAAAAAAATGCCAACAAAGTAAATAAAAGTTGGGCATTACATCTCACAGGCCACATATCCCTGCACAAAATTGGCAGGCTTCATGAGAAGCCAAATGCCCAAACCAATAGATAGTTCAAGCATATTTTATCTGTTGAATAAGTTGAGCTAAACTTCACAAGTAAAAATAAATATATATTTTCCATATACAGGTGTAAGGAATAAAAGAAGAAAGAATATCAGTAAATCGGTGTTAAGTCACTTGAAGCTACTTCAGGTTATGAATAGTTACATTTTATAAATACAGATTATGGGATGTTACTTCCTAGTTCCTATATTATGTAGTATATTGATAAGTTACTTCTTATATCATATAAATTAGCGACAAGTTATTTACTTTGTCATGTGAGATAGTGACAAGTTACTTTCTCTAACATGTCACTTACTCAGTTAGAGATGGTTACTATCCCTAACTATTGTATTGAGAAGTTACTTCCTCTGTTGTGCAAATTAGTGACAAGTTACTTCTTTGTCATGAAAATTATTCATAGATTACTTCCTTATTCACATAAATAGAGACAAGTTACTTCTGCATGTCATATATATTACTGAACTTTTCCTTACATATCATATATTAACTAGTTACCTCTTGAACTCATATAAAATATTGACAAGTTATGTGTTATTATAGAACTAACCAATGTGGGTCAAAAGATTTTTTCACACAAATATGGGATCATTGATTGGAAGTTGCCAAAGCCATTAACACTGCTCCCTCTGTCCCAAAATAGAAGTCGTTCTCGCTTCATAAAAAGTCAGCTTTTTTTTTAACTTTGACCAATTATATGTAAAAAAATATTAATACTTATAATACATAATTAGTATCATTAGATAGATCGTTGAATATACTTTCATAATGAATTTATTTGGAGATATAAATGTTACACGCATTTTCTATAAATTTAGTTAAAGTTGAGAAAGTTTGACCTGCATGCATCCCATAACGACTTTCTTTCTGGGACAGAGGGAGTAGTTGGTATGGTTGCTTTAATATCAGATTGCAAAATACGATGAACTGACACACTAGTTGCAGATAAAACAAGCACCAAACATATCCAACATTAACAAATTTCATATCTACTTATGGATCACATAGAAAAAAAAAAGGTAGCTTCAAATCGATGCCCTTTTGGTGGTTAGTAACCGCGTACTACAAACACTAATATACTTTGGTATTGATGAGATCACTTGTGAAGAAGTATCTATTTGGATTACTCTAGTCTTGAACTCTTGATGAGATCACTCGTGGAGGATGTCTATTCAAAGCGTGAAGTGTCCATTTAAAAAGACATCTTGAAGACATGTCTATTCAAAGCGATACCTATTTCATACCATATGGAGTAGTTCCGTTTTTTTTCCCAAAACTTAGTTAAGTTTGATATGCTTGACTTAGAATAGATAAAGTGTACATGCATTAGACATTTGACTTGTACTTGTTACATTATTTTTCAAAAATGGAGGGCGTATTAATCAACTAGCAGACGTGCCATGCATTAGACAAGCATTAGGCCAGCACGCGTATTGACGTTTTAAGGTCACGCAAATTAAACTGAATCACACATGTACGAACCCACAGTGAACACGCATTCGCATTACGTGCTGAGTTCTGCTCGGCAATCACATGGTGTCAATCACGCGGGACCACCCCCTCACCAAAATTTCATGTCTGACATTAGAGAGCAGAGAAACAGGATTTCCAATCCTACTTAACCTTTCCAAAACATACTGGTTCCAACTTGCAGATGAACCGGTCGTTATCATACCACTAAAACCATAGCCAAGAAAACGAACTTAAGAAGCTCATGTAAGCGCACAAGCATCTTTCATATTTATCTAAAATGAGAAATCCTGAGCTCTAATCTCAATGTGCAAAGAACATTTTATGCCTGGGAATTGATAGCGATTGTGTAGATCTCTACTGCTTGAAGTAATCCTTCAGCTTCCTCAGCCAGAGCAGGTACTCACGGCTGTCCTTGTTGATCATGTACTCGTGCAAGAAGTTTGTGGTCATGGGTGAAATGCCACGCAGCTCCAGGTACTTGTGGAATGCCCTCTGCAGGTTCTCATCAAGGTCACTGCACATACAAGAAAATGTCGATTGTCAACGCCAAAAAACTATTTGCTGAAGCATTTGAACACTCGAAGAACGAAAAATGAGTTAGCTTAGGTATTTCTTCTTACTTGAAATCAGGACCCTCATATGCAATCATGTCATGTTCATCATCCCCTGAGGGCTGTGTCACGGACAAGGAGTCGATGAGGACCTCGTCAGGATAGGCAGTGCAGGTGAATTCAAGGACCGGACCATCACCCTTGGAGATAGTGACTGTGAGAGGAACGCTGGACTGTTCGGGCTTCTGGCCTTCGTCTTCCTCATTGTCATCTCCCTCCTTGTCCTCACCCTCGTCCTCACCATCACGGTCATGATCAGGCTCATCTCCAGTGACGAGGCTGGGCATGTGAGCCACAACCTCAATCTGCTCACCCTGATATGTTCTTTTAAGGGTAACTACATTCGTCCCCTTCTCGTCGCTGATTTTGAAAGGGAAGTTATCTGGAACCTCCTCAACCTGTTTTGAAATGAACTGATGAGAGCCTAACCACAAAACAAATCTACTAAAATGAAAAGGCAGACAAATGTTCTCTACAAAAGATAATAACAGGCTGATTGAACCCCAACACCTTTGCCATCATGTGGCATTCACACAGGGTGGTTCACACATCAATCTCCAATTCATCTTTGGTTACTAGAAATCATATATGGCTGAACTAAACCACTAAGGAATTGCATTCCAAAGGCTGACTCCTCTTCTATCCTACTATGTAGCTATTAGAAATCACAAAAAAAAAAGTATCAATCAAACAAAAACAAAAGTATCATAAGCATTCTAAAGTACTCCCTCCATTCCAAATTGAAAATAGTTATTGTTTTATAGATACATAGTGTCGGGTTCATAAACCCGGGGTCCCTTGCGGACCTGCTTCCCAACAAAGGCTCAGCCCAGGCAGACAAACGCGCAACTCATGGGCCGGCCCAAGTATCTAAACAACAGGCCAGCAGGGCGATCCAATCACCGACCGGAAGGTCTGGCCGAGGAGGAGCGGCGCCCGCTTTCCGACTCCGGCCCACCTCTTCAACTGGAGCGCTCACTTTGGTCTCCAGCCCGCCTCCGGACGGCCTCTCCAACCGGAAGGCCTGGCCAAAGCAATACTTCCGACTCCGACCCCACGTCTCCGACCGGGGTATGCCAAAAACCCTGTTCACTGCTCTTCTCCGACTGACGCAATCAGAGCCGACTGGAACCAACCGACCGGGGACGCCCGCTCGGTGGGGACCCGAAAATGACGAAGAAAGTAAGGCGAGGCGCTAAGTCAAACCACGATACTCAGAACCGTGCACACCAGACACTGCAGTAAAGCAAGACTCTGCAACCTCCCCGACACAAACAAAGTGTTATAGGCGCCGACATTTTTCCTCAAAGACAGGGCGCCATTAACTCCCCTTACTGTAAGGCTCCCCACATGCCTGCGGGCATCGACAATGTTGTGGGCGCCGCAGCATTTACTGCATCGAGTGAACATGGTGAAACTCCTCACATGCATCCGAGCATCAACGATTAAGATAACAAAAACCGACATCCATCATACCCGAACAAAACGACGCAACCTCCCCGTGCATCCAACATCCAACAAAGGTGTTGTGGGCGCCTACCATAAATCTGCACTCCGCCATGGCGTGAGCAACAAGGCTTAGAAGCATACGTATTTCTCTCCTCTCACTTGTAAGGCCATCCCTTCATCTATAAAAGGGATGTGCTCTCCCAACATTCGTGTGATTCCGATTCATTAGACCGATCAAGTTCACTAGTACACAACCACAGAATCATCAGGTTCGAACCACAAGTACACGCTTGAACACTTAGCTCACAGAACCGTCAGGTTCGAACCACAAGCACACGCTTGAACACTTAGCTCATAGCGGAGCTCGTGTCGCTCTCGGCCCTTCCGACCGGACCTCTTGTACCCCCCATCTTTCTCCTTCTCGTTTGTATCCCCACTACAAACTTCAAGCACCTGGACTCAGGAATAAAGTCACCGGCCGACTCGAACTGGACGTAGGGCACGTTGACTGAACCAGTATAAACCCTGTGTCATTGAGTGCTAGGCCACCTCCGATCACCGTACGGCAAAACTACAAATATTTACTTGTTGGTCATTTTCTGCATCGACACATAGTTTTTGTTATGTATCTAGACAGAGCATATAGATAACCTAGAAAAGCCAAATGACTTACAATTTGAAAAGGAGGGAGTATTATAAATGGGCAAAGTGGAAACTAATTTATCTATTTTTATGCTCCCTTGTAACCAGAGAGTAACACAGCAGCATGGATGCTTTAGATTGAAACTACAACGCCAACCACATTGCTCATACTGATACACAACCACTCCAAGCAGTGGCAAGCATGCATCAGCTTCCTTAAACAAAAACCCAGTATAAAAACAAATTATAGTAATAAAGGGCAAAAGGCAGTTGAATCAAAAGACAACAGGCAGTCAAGGAAGTGAAGTGACAGAAAAAAAAATCTTTTATTCGGATGAGGTCCAACTGTCCACGTGTATAAAACACTACAGGATGGGTATATATTATATAGTCACTGAATAAACAAAGGCATCGAAATCAATTAAAATCAGAAGGGCATTTAAGAAGAACATATTATGTGTGTCAAAAGTATGACCAATTTGAAGATGGAAACCATCATGTCACATCCCAAAATTCTGCCTCAATGCAGAACAACTGCAGGCACTGAGTATAGTGGAAACAGGAAAACAGGATTACGCTATCAATCGCAGAATGAGCATATAGATTTGACCAAAAAATTGAAACACAACAATACTACCTAAGGTCCTCCTGTTTGGAGGATACATCAGATTCCCAATTCACAGCAGGTACAACAGAATAAATGACAGATCATCAAATAATCTACCTAACAGGCCATAAATATGCTCGATCGCGTGTCTGAATTTACAGTGACAATGGATCCGGGTGTAACAAACAAGGATTGATTTTTTACTCAAGATCGCAAAATAGATATGCACACATTATAGATATGGAAATCTGCTCGTTTACCCTATCGTGATCGTCGCAGTCCTCGGCGTACTTGATCTCGGAGTCGATGACGCTGAGTAGCTCGGCGTCGGAGCTGGGTCTCGTCGCGGGGGCCGAGGAGAATGGCATCGCGCGGGGCTTCGGCCGCGCCACGGCGGCAGCAAGGGGCCGGAGCAGGGCGGCGCTGCGGTGGGACCCCGAGGAGGCGGAGGCGCGGAGGAGGATGGGCACGGAGGAGGCCGCGGCGCGGCGGGCGGCGGCGAAGAGGGCCATGGCGAAGGAGGAGGCGGCGGCGGTGGCGGCGTATGATGCCCTACTAGGGTTTTCTGGGTTTTAGGGGTCGGGAGTCGGGACTTTTGTAAGGGCGTGAGGAGGCTTAAGAAGAAGCGGTGGTGGGACCCATCTGTCGGTTTGATCTCTAGTCTCCCATTCCATGATTTACGCCCAAGCTGTACTTCTTGGGAAACAAGATAGAACTGATGTTTAAAAAAAACATCTTAAAAAATCAGTCTTTAATTAAAAAAATCTATGAATAAATTGAAGTTTTTAGAGTCCAAAGTATGTCTGGTTTCTGTCAAGTGCCAATCAAAATAAGTCGTCACAGTTATCGTGTGTACGTGAAAATGTTTTTGAACAACGCATTTTACTGCATTTCGAAATTGTATGACCTCGAAAACCAGAAGTAGAAGTATATAGGCTCAAGTTCACCACACTATTCAAACAAAACAGATATCTTAAGCGCTCAAGCTCAGCACACTATTCAAACAAAACAGATATCTAAAGCAAGATTTAGAATGCCCTCGTTTCTGTACAACGACAGGCTCATCACACTGTCGCAGCCACCAGAATTCCACAACATACATCCAGATATTTTTTTTAAAGGAGATTACCTCTGCTTTTAAGAAAGCATATAAGAGTTTTACAGCTGGGGATACCAGTTAACACTCACCCATTACAGCAACAGCAACCCTTGCTAAACAACAAGAAAACAGGTAAAAACAACTAACGTAGACACTACATAAAGGATAACGCTCTTAAGAGCACACACCTAAGAGAACAGGAAGAGCAATGTTGCCCTGTTCGCTTGGTTTATAAGCCGTACTTTTTCAGCCAACAAACAGTATTTTTCTCACAACAAATCAACCAACAGGACTTTCAGTCATGGCTTATCAGCCAAGAGAACAGGAAGAGCACATTGCCCTGTATCGTAATACCAAATAGCCACCACTAAACATTACTGGAAATCTACTTGCTCCTGTTTTGCCAGCTGATACAGATACATTGAGGCAGATACAATTCTCCTTTTTGGAGTGCGACCAACTTCGTGTAACCGTAGTATTCCTGTAACGCTGTAACACATACTAAGGCTAGGCTACCAAAACAATTTTGCCAAATCGCGCTGCTGTTCCTCACTGCTTGACAAAATCCTTCAGCTTTGTCATCCACCGGATGTACTCCTGAGCCTGCTTAGTCACCATGTAATCATGCATATAGTTGGTAGCCGACAGTGTTACCCCCCTTTGCTCCAAGTATTTGAACAGGCCTTTCTGAACATTCACAGGGAGCTCGCTGCAATACAAACGAAACAGCAAGTGAGTGGATTAGTAGCTAGCATTTCATTATTACAGGACCCAAATGGATGCCAAAACTGATATTGCTTACGTGAACTCAGGGCCCTCATAGGGGAACTTCTCTTCTCCATCATCGTCTGTTTTCTCTACTATTAGCATATCGTCAATGGTGATCTCCTCACGAAAGGCTGTGCATGCGAACTCAAGCTTTGGGCCAGAGTCTTTGGAAACTACCACCTTAAGAGAAATGCTGCTATCCCCGGCACTCTCATCATCTTCTTCTGCTTCTTCATCATCCTTGGCAGAACTCTCATCATCACCCTCACCATCCTCATCATCAAATTCAGGGCCTCCTTCTAAATTAGGCATGCTGACAGTAACCTCAATCTTCTCGTCCTTGTAGTCCCTTCTCAAAATAACCACGCTCATACCATTTTCGTCAACTATTTCAAATGGGAAGTTGTCTGGAACAGGTTCCTGACAAAAGATGGAAATAATGAATATAGCTAAGCTAACAACCTTATATATTTGCAAAATCAAGGACTCAAAGTAGGGTGGAACCAGAAGAGTGAATTTTATGTTAAATGTCAAATGTTGCTGAAAGTAACATCTGCCCAAAGTCTTTTCAGGACTGTGCATCACCAGATAATCAGTCAACCTCAATGTCAGTTTGAACATTGCTCTCACGTGGAGCTTCAAAGTAGTTCAAAACTTGAAGCCGAATTCTCGACAGAATCAATCATTGGTCTTTGGTCCCACTAATTTTGAAGTCACAGTCCCTAAAGATCATTAGAATAATTGGGTGATTTGACGTCAGCTGAATGATTGCAGCTGTTCAGAAGAAAAATGATAAAAAAAATATGCGGGCTTCTTTTGCATTATATAATGAAGAGGCAACATGGTATCGAGCCAGTCTCATTCAAAGAAGTACCAGCAGCATGCTTTATTGGTCATGTATATGTTCATGAAACGCAGGAAAAGAAAATACCTAAGACAAGATGGTTTACTTATATAATTAGACTCTTCAGTGGATATTCATGTCAACATCCGAGAAAAAACAAATGCAAGAAAGTCAGGAATCTGGATGATTGAACACAGTGAATAACAGATGCAAGGAACAAAACAGCTCTGAACACCGACTGACTCATATAGCATAATTGCAGTATGATTTCTACTAACAGAATATAGATACCATGACTGCAGAATTTTGATACCGAGTTGTGAAGATGGAAACATTATCCATGTTAGAACACGACATTGTTTAATCCACTACCACCAAACACAAAGAGGTATTAAAATTTCCTTTCAGGAGATAAACCTCCTCCATTTGTATAGTACATAAGCCACTAGAAAACTCTAGGTGCTCTTTTTTTTTTTGAACGAACACTCAAATCCTGTATGCAAATTAGTATTGAGTGGTCAGATTACCAAAAAAAATGGCTGTTAGACCCTGTTGTGAATTGAGTTCTCTTTCCTAACACGCCAAATTATAGATGTATCTTCAAACTAGTGGTAAATTAGTAGCTAGCACGAGTATTGAGCTCAGTGAGCAGAAGGCGATAAATTCATACCTATCAATCGCAAAGACATTCATAACACATGACAAATTTCAGTAAAGACCGTCTCTCTCCATCACAGATTCGTCTCTAATACGGCTCAATACAATTCTAGTACTCGCGAAATCCCCACTACTTTGATGAGGGGAATACTGAATACATTTGCGGTTTGCCACATAATTCGAGTATTCGACAGGAATTGAACAATTCAAGTTGCAAAGCACGAGGGAGTCACAGTCACCTGCTCGTCGCTGTCGAGGTACTCCTGCGCCTCCCTGATCTCGACGTCGAGGGCTCCGTCGAGGTTCCCAGCGCCGGACCCCTTCTTCTTCTTCCCCTTAGCCTTGCTCTCCAACACCACCGGCGCCGAGTTGGGGCCCTTCGCCGCGTGCAGCGGAGCTGAGAACGGTTTCCGGGGCTGCAGGCAGACGCACGCGCCGGCGCTACGTGCTGGGGACAGGACGGAGAGGAAGAGGGTAGCGGAGGCGGCGGCTGTCGCGGGGACGAAGGCCATGGCGGTGTCGAGGTGAGTGACGGAGGAGGGGATAAGACGAGGAAGAGGGAGTAGAAGCCGAGTAGGGGTTTGCTTTGGGTTTTGGATTGGACGGCTTTATTGTTTGGCCAGAAGCAGAATGCGCACGGGCTGTCGGTTTGTGTGGCCCACACGTCAGTGAGACAGTGATAGTACAAACACGTCAGTGAGACGGTGTTTGTAAATTTGGTAGAAGAACTTTGCTCGAAAGCTAAAAAAAAATTGTTGAGAATCTTTCAAGAAACTGAACAACTTTCGTATAGTAATTTATGAGAAATCAACTTCTGAAAGTTGAGCTTTTGGTCCTTATTAAGGAAAATGATTATGGGAACCATGTATCTGTAGTTGGAATCGACGGGACGTTTCTTTCTCTTTATGTTCTTTTTCGTGTAGTGCTGCCAGCAGCTTCCATCAGGCATTCAGGCACAATCCGTCCATGCCAGTTTACTATTCAAATGATATATGCTGTGAACTTCTGATCAAGTTATGTATCGATTTGCAAAGCAGGAAAAGAGAAATTAAACAAAAAGTGCAGTCCTCAGATTAAAAGGACCAAGCAGTAGCAGAAGATCATACACAGGAGGACAAGAACCTCACAAAGCCTCGGCTAATTGATCTGATATATTGCAAATTGCTATCACAAACATGTACATATCAATAGCAGTTTCATATTCGCCGTGTCTGAGGGCCCGCAATTTGGCAAGCACCCGACCGATCACGTATATACAATGGCAGATGCAGAGGAGCCACCTTCACAAAGGCCTTTGCACGGCTGGTCCTCATCCATCCATCCCGTGCCTTTATTCCCAAGGAGCAAAGGAGGCGGAGAATTTCCAAGAAGCCAAGAACAAGAGGAAGAAGAATCAAGAAGGACTCACATACTCAACACGCAACTAAAGGAGGGAGCTCACGAGAATTCTTCTTCTTCGCACGCCTGACGCCTCGTATCGTTCCTGGTTTGGTCGAGCTCACCCGCGATCGTAGTGGCCGCGCGCCGCGGAGGAGAGGAAGCCCGGCACGTCGGCGCCGGCGCCGGCGGCGAGGCGGACGTAGTAGGGCGCTGGCGACTCCGGCGGCGACTCGTTGCGGAAGGGGTTGCCGATGGGCGTCTGCCCGCCGTTGGCGAGGTGGAGGATGGCCCGGTACAGGAACGGCAGCAGGCCCTCCATGATTCCGCTCAGTCGCCCACCAAACAACTCCAAAAGCAAGGCAACAGGCCAACGATTACTGTTCTGTTCCCCCCTGTGTTTGGTTAGCCTGGTGCAAGTGCAGTTGCGAGGGGTTTATAAAGGCGATTGATTAGCGAGACAGACATGTGCTCTGGACTTTTTGACTAATCAATTTGATCAGAGGAAGTAGTGGAGAACAACTGGATTGAATACGGCGGCAAAGGCTGGGAAAGGGAAATGGTCAATCAGAGCATCTGGAAGAAGAGGAATGGATGATGTGCCTGGACGAGCTGAAGCTGGAGCGGTCAGGAAACTGATATTTATCAGGAGGCACAGGAATACAGGATGGAGTAGTTTAGGCAGTAGCCTGGAATATATATATTTATTTATTTATTTATTTATTTATTTATTTATTTATTTGAACTTTAGCCTGGAATATTGGTCGTGGGAACAACTCAGTTGGTGGGGACAAATGATTTTTTGGGTGGCGCCTGCTGCCTGCTCCTCGCTGGTGGAAAATCCGGTGTGCTCTGGGTTTCAGATTCTGGTCTGGGGGAGAGGACAGAGGAGGAAGACCAATCCAATCCTCCATATATAAACACCACCACCAATGGGCTTCTGCTTGAAGAAATGAAAGGAGGGTCACAAAAAAGATGCATATATGTGTACATCCCATATACGCAGGATTGCAGGTTGGGGCCAAGGGACAAGTTACCTGACGTTAGGACAAATTCTAGTGATGTTTGTTATGCATCCATGCCTCTGTTCCTTTGTCCGTTAGGTGAAGCTTGCGTTTCAGACTTCACCTTTAAACTTATCATTGGGCCAATAAATTGAGGTTTAATCCGGAATTTGGTAGACCATCTTTCTCTCGTATCTGAAAGAACGGGTCAACTTGAAGCATCATCCAGCTTACTGAAAATGACATGCTACTATGTCCAGCCAGGTGCAGACAAGGAGCTAGCGGTCAAATAGCCCCCCTCCTGGATCATCAAGAGCTCAAGTACATTTCAAACTGCTCGGTGAACACCTGACACACCATGGATAGCACAGTAGTACAACAGCGTAAAGTTCTTACATATATATCCCAGCGGGCTCCAATTTGCAATCATTGGTAACACATAATTTAATTTCCAGAATGAATTTCTAGCAACAAGTGTCGAAGCCTCTCTCTCTCTCTCTCTCTCTCTACATAAGCTAACCTATTGCTGATGGCTGGCGGGCTGTTTGTGTGACGATTCCTCCACATGAAAGATGAGCAAGTGAACGGGGTAAGCAAAGATGTTGCTTACAAAACTGGTGTGACAACAATCCAAGGTGCTGTGGATGCGCATCACCTTGGCGAACTTAGGTGGAAGATCTGACAATCTGGTTTGTATTTGTTCTTGGATGTAGCCTCTTCAAATTTCTTCAGTGGCCCTTCGTTCTCTGTCAAGCCAGTCTGGACAAAGTATCGTGTCCACCATGAAGAACTCCGCAATTTTGCCTGAAGACAAACGAGGTAGATTTTGTCAGTGAAAGAATCTAATTTGCTGGTCACGACAAATCTTCACCAAAAAAGATTATGGCGTTCAGATTGCACGGTATATTCCATTATGGAGTGGAACAAACAAATACTTGGATTAGACAACCAAAACAGTATCGTACTACGGTGTGGAACCAACAAAAAAAATACAGCCATAACACAACAAAACTGCTAAAGCAAAAGGCTCTAAACAATACCCGCCATCAATATTCAATGACACTGACAGATTTGGCAACATGTGTATCAAATTACGTCATAACACACCCTTAGTCAATATAATAGATCTAATCTAATTTTGAGATGCCAAACATCCACACAGAAATATGTCATGTAAACAATATTACTAGAGCAGTAATTTCTAGACCATCAGTGTTTATACAATGTTGCTGTATCATGAACAGGAAATGCGTAGAATAATAAGTTTGGCTTAGTAAATTGGACATCTTGTAGTTAAGTCATATGCAAAATAAATTTGCATGCTATCAATATAAACCATATATGCATACCGGTCTTCCAAATTTTGGTAGTTCTGAGACCTTAGCTTTTTGCTGACCTGGATTGCCTGTAAAGAAGAAATGAAACAAACATTTCTCAGATGATCTAAGCCATCCACGTATACCATAAAAAGTTATGTTTAAACATTTGGTAAATAATGGTATAAAGAGAACAGGAGTAGAGCATTATTCAGGGCCTAGGTGGATTGCCAACTTTGAATGACTACTCAAAAAGGAATATAGATCTGTTTGAGCAGAAAAGTTTCAACTCCAGTACCCAGCACAAGAGTTCAATCATGTACCTAAACTACCTACTCCAGAGACAACACATTAAAAGTTGATAGCACTTTGAACTCCAAGACGATAGTATCATCTGAGGTTGCACTACCCCAGATTTAAATCTGTCATCTTAAGATAGAAACACATACTACTTTTAAGGTTCATCCTTGTATCATCTGATGTTGCACTATCACATATTTAAATCTGTTTATCTTATGATAGAAACACACACTTCTTTAAGGTTCATCCATATGATTTCTTTTTATTGTTTCCACTTGGAAAGAAAATCCAACCAGTTCAAGACACACAGCTAAGATACATAGAGTTCTTAATACAGTTAAAGAAAGACACATGGACAAACAACAGTGAGAATATTTCAAGTAAAAGATGGTTTGTTTCAAATATAACAGCAACCAAAGGAATATAAACAATCATAGTATATTACTATTTGCTGATAGTAGAGAAGAACACATGGTCACTTATTAAAAAAGAAAAAAGCTCTTTTACCATACAAAGGCACAACAATTGGTATGCATAGGTCAAATGAGAGTTTTCCCAGAAAAAGAGAAGGCAGTATATATTTCAAGAAAAAACACGTACCAGCAAAAATAACAAGGCCATCTGTGGAAACCCTTGCTAAATCCGGAAGCGTTTTGTTCAGATACCTTGGGGTCAGATAATCTAAAGCATCTGACACAACAACAAGATTAAAAGAATCTGGACGGTATGGAAGGGGGGACTTAATATCAGACATACGGACAAAGCCCTTGCGCACGAGGCTTTTGCAAGTACTGTCAGTATCCTCCAAATCATAAGGCTCCACTCCCCAAGCTTCAACCTTTCCTTCTTTCAACAAATTAGAAACTACTGTACAACTATCAGGGCCTACATGGAGAACCTTTTGCATGGCATTGCCATATGCCTTTTTAAGATATGGGAGCGCCCGCATAACTTCTGATGTGCAAGAACCTGGATGCAGATGTAGATGGAAAGTCTGAGATTAAGAGGAGAACAAAACTTCCCTCATCAACATGTTGGGAAAGAAAAATGTGAATATGACTAAAGAAATTAAATAATCATTCTACTATCCACTGCAATATTGGCCAACTCAACTTGCAGTTTGACTTGTATTGCGCTCATAATGACCAATTTCACAAATCATGTACCTAATGTACAAAATTAGCTACTAACCTTCCTGATCATATGGGAGTAAAGAAAAGGAAAAGGGGTAAAAAAGAAATCCATTTTGTTTAGTTACCAAGAATCAGAGAACCAAATCATAGTGGCATAGCAGAGTTTCAGTGTTCGGGGATCCTATTTATCACGAGGTTAATTACTGTTACTAGTACTAAATGCACTACTAGATATTTCATAGCCTACTGAAGAATACCAAACATCAAATCAGCTACAAAGGAAATAGGACAACTGCAGCAAAAGCGGAGGCAGAACAACATAAATGCAGGGTCTCAATAGGATATTGCTCTTAAGGATAAGCATACAGATTGTGTCTGAGATTTTAGGGTAACTGCACTACTAAACAATGCTAAGATAACAATAACATAGCCACGAGTAAGATATATTGTGATATTGAAGTAGCATCTTAATTGCAAACTGCAATAACAAGTGCAACTTTGTAATCATAGAGAACAAAAAAAAAATTCAGGCTGCAAGTCTAATGACACATTAAAGAGCAAGTTTAAGGGAGAAATCAGAATTTTGGATGACTAAAGAAATAACATCAGCAGGTGATTTGCCACCCAAAAAGAGAAGTGGAAGGGAGGAAAAAAGTGTACCTTCAGACCTGGTCACAGCCTCTCTGCTTGTAACAGTTACACCTGGCCATTAAAGAAAGAGTCAAACAAGAAGTACAAGGAAACACTGATTGGTTTGATTTTGGTCTTTTGGGACAAACCACAGTACATGCCAATAAGATAGAACAATAATAATTGATAGGTGCCAATTCAATACATACTGACTTTAAGTCAGTTGGCTTTCGAAGTTGCATGATAATACATATGCATTATTACTTTTCAACAAGCAACTAGCAATTGTGCATGGTTGGTGTGTCCCCACTCTCAAATGTTGTACTGACTACAAAACAGTTGATGAATTTGATTTAAAAAGTCGTAAACTCTTTCGCCACCCTACAGCAAATAATTTGATTTGTACATGTCACAAGCCATGTTCTATCGCCAAGTAGCAAGCACAGACTTTTCGTAATCCACCATGTTCTATCGCCAAGTAGCAAGCACAGACTTTTCGTAATCCAACATTAATCAGGAAAATTGAGTGAGCAAGTCTAACCCAGAATCTTTAACCGACCTGAGCCGCTGTTGAAGTAGGCGATGAGAAGAATGACACCCTGCATGAGCACATAACACCATCAACATCCGGAAAATTACAACTAACAGCAGTAGCAGTTGGGTAACAGACAGAGAGCTAGAATTACCAGGACGACGAGGGCAATGGTGAGCACGGGAGGCGAGCGTGACTTGGGGTGGAACAGGCCGCCGACGGACGGCAAGGCCCCGTCCGACACCCGCCGGCTCGGGTTCACCGACCTTCTGGACATCCTCCCCTCCCTCTCTCCCTAACTCGACCACCCAAGCTCTCTGTCTCTCTCCCCCTCGATCACCTGGTCACATGAACACAGCGTTGCTCAGATTATATTAGCCAAAATAAAATGGGAAATCTCCCACAATGCCGCGGCACGGGATGCATCCGCAGCCCGCAAGGCTCCGCGTCGGCCGTAGATCGGAATCCCTTCTCGCGCGAGGTGGCGGCGGCGGCGGTACCTCTGGCAATGGAGGCGGCGCGGCGGTGGCGGTCGGAGACGAGGAGGAGGAACCCGGAGCTAGGGTTGCCGGATTGGGGGTGGATCTGAGGCGCGGAGGTGGGGCGGAGTGAGGCGGGGCGGAGTGGGGTGTGGGGGGAGGGGCAGCCAGCGGGTGGCGATCCGGCGTGATAGGGACGGCACGGCACGGGCACGGGAATGGGATTAACTTCGCTGAAGCTCACACGCAGGGGAATAAAGAGCGTCGTGCTGTATGCGACGGTGGCAGATCAGCACGCCATTAGCGACCGAGATGAGGATTAGTGGAGCGCGGCCCGAATTCCGAGGGTGGGGTGGAGGAGATTTTGTTCGGGGATGTTGGTCGTCGACGCGTCGTGCCTAGGGGACACTGACTGGTGGGCCCCACGGTCTTTTCTATTTCCTTTTTGTGTGTTGGTTGCCGGCTCGGGTGGGTTTTGGCCCAACCCCATCGTGCTCGTCCAGAATGTTGACTGCTCGTCACTGGTCAACGCACAAATGGCCATTCGTTAGCCTGCCATGGCATCATTGATCAGGTTTCAGTGTACCTAACACTTACATAGTTGCGGACTGAAAAATAAATAAAAAAGTTGCAAGCTAAAAAAGAAAGAAAGAGAAAAGAAACGCAGCTGAGTCAACATACCAATGTGCTAGCGTAGAAGTCTCAAAGCCCTGCGTTAATGCATGAAATATGACCAACTAAAAAAATCACCCATCTAATCTAAATCCAACCACCAATACTCATCCTCAACCATGGGATCGAATATCTTCTCCCTTATTGCACCTGTAGGATAGGAAATGTGTTTAACATTTGAGTTTAGATTCTAAACAATTGCATTTAGCTAGTAGTAACAGCATTGTATTTGGGTGATTAATGATTGATCGTCTGATAACCTTTCTAAAGTATATGGCCATATGTGTTTTTTTTTTTGCACGCTTTTGGTTTAGGTCGTGTATATTATTCGCCCCAGCTAAAAAAAGTTCTGGCTCCACCACTAGTTTGGACCTAGAATGACACATCAAACAAGAATGGCATGTTTGGATTGACACATGTATTGATTCGGAATCATTCGAACCTATATCCAAACCTAGAATGGCCATTTTGTTTGCATCATGAGTTGATATGCCCTTCTACTTGAATGCTTGGCTAAAAAATTACTCCATCTATAAGCTCTCCTGTTTAAATGCACTAGAACTTATTTTAACAATTTTTTAGCTTATTAGCAATTAGCTCTTGTATTCAAATATGATCAAGTATGTATCACTAAGCTTTCAAACCGTCCGCTGGTTTGGTGATGTCAAAAGACCACTGGAGTACACGTTGGCGGCGTAAGTATAGATTTGTAAAATCCATAAAAATATAAATTCATAAAGAAACGGAAAATATATAGAAATAAAAAAATTGAAACGGAGCACCGTTAACCTACTGCGAGAATGAGACCGAGAACAGTGCATGATTGCGTGACCAAAAGCAACGATCGCGTGACATCACGTGAGGGTGAGGAGACGAAAGCAAATCGCGCACGACGGCACGAGAGCGTGGATAGAATCGTGCGGCCCAGCCCACTGCGGTTTCCACTTCAACAAGAACGGCTCGATCCGTCGTGCGTTCAAAAAAAATTAGAGTTTTTTTAATTCATGCCATTACAATTTTTTTAGTTTTGAAAGACGTGTTACAATTCATAACATCTGACATTATAATTTTATCTTTTCCACATCCATACCATTATCTACTACTGTCGCATACAAAGGCCCACTGGGACGTATGCATACAGCAAGGCATGAGGACGTAAAGTCCCAGTCTCCTCCGTCAGATCTTGACCGCCCGCACCCGTCCCACCCGGTCCAAGTGCCCCGCCGGGTGCCATGGCGGGCAGCAACGATGACAGCAGCTTCAGCGTCGTCCGCCTCCGCGTGTTCTTCGGCGGACCGTACCTCCTCCGCCTCGCCGCGGACGCCGCGACCGTGCGCCTCATCCTGCGCCGGCAGCCGCACCTGCTGCCGTTCCTGGAGCACCAGGCCACGGCGCCCGACGCCGAGCAGTGGGCGCCGCCGCTGCACGCGGCGGCCGCGACAGGGGGACTGCGGGGAGGTGAGGCGGCTGCCGGAGGCGCTGGCTGAGGGTGACTGCGAAGGGAGGACGGTTCTGCACGCAGCGGCCGCGGCCGGCGAGGCGGAGGCGATGGCGGTGCTGGTGGACATGGGCGCCGTCCACTAGCCGCGGCACGGAGCTGCCGGCGCGCCGCTGCAGCGCGGCCTCCGCACACCAGCGCGGCGACCGCGAAGCAGAAGCAGTTGTCGCACCCGACCACCACCGCGGGCATCCGCAGCGTCTTCTTCCAAGACGGATTCGTCAGCGGGTGCGACGCGTCGCTGCTGGTGGCCCGTGGCCCCAACGCGTTTGCGCGGTCGGACGTCGAGCTCTCGCTCGCCAACTCCATCCGGCGCAACCGCCAACGACTCCGTGTGCTCCACGGCTCCACCGAGCCCTCCCTCTCCCCGACGTGTTCTCCACCAGCGGGGCAGAGTCCCCGACGCGCACCCTGTCGAACACGAACGGGGCCTGCCCAGCCGCCGCGCGCCGACTCCGGCCCAAACATTCCAAGTCCAGCAGCTTATCCGTTCGTATGCAGGAGGCAACAACGCCGACACGAGCAGAGAAGGGCCACGTTCCTTGAGCTGTTGAGGATCCGCTGCCATCCTCCAGGCCTATCACCAGCCATGATAGCCCGTGCTATTCCCATGGCCACGGAAGAAAAGCAAGAAACGCAAGAACACCTCCATCCTGGGCGACACACACATGCTCCACTCGGCGAGCTTGGCATCACCTTGGTGTGCTGCTGCCATTCTCCGAAGCAGAGGTCGTGAGAAGAAGCGAGCGCCGATGGACACCGCCGCGACGGAGTGGTCGGACCGCGAGTGCGCCAGCACCGTACCGTGTGCCCCTGTGCCACCATTGTGCGCGCCAGGAGCTCACGCTCGCCTACCACCCGGACATCGGTGGCGCGGCGCTGGGGCTCAACGGCCGCGCCCGCAGAGGTCACGCTCCGCCGGGTCGCCGGCGACGCATACGCGAGCACCGACCGCGTCGCCACTGCCGAGGGCGCGCGCTTCGAGGTGCGCAGCGCGGCCGCCGGGGAGGAGGAGGTCACTACGGAGGGCGTCTTCTCCGCCTGGCCGTGGCGAGGAGGCGCGATTCTTCCCGTCCGAACGGCCGGACGGAAGCCGTGCGCCGAACGGCTCCCGCGCGATGCGCTTGCACGGCAGCGAGGCCCACGCGCGGCCCACATGCATGCACGAGCGAGCCAGCGCTGCCCGCTGGGCACGGGATTTCCGGCAGCGTCAGGTAGGTACGTAGGTATGTTTTCTGCCTTTTTTCTTTTCTTTTCTTTTTCTTTTATTTTTTTATTTTTCTTTTCTTTTCTTTTCTTTTTCCTTTTAAATTTTCATTTCGTGCTTCATTTTTATTTATATTTATTTTTTTATTATTCTTTTCATTTTTCATTTTTTATGTTTCTTTTATTTTCTTTTTCTTTTCTTTGTTTTCATGTTCTTATTAATTTTTCATTTTCTTTCTTCAATTTATTTTTTATTTTTGTTTCTTTTTTCGTTTCATGTGATTTTTCTTTTCTTTTTTTTTTATTTCTACTTTTCTATTTTTACCTTACTTAATTATTTTTTATGTTTAGTTTTTTATTTTCTATATTCCATGAGATGCTGTGTTAATATAGGATAGATGTGATGTTCACGTGGTATATAATGTCATGTTGTGCGATGTTTTTTGTGATGTTCATATAGTATACATGTGATGTTCTATGATATTTTTTGTGATGTTCACGTGTTATAAATGTGATATTCTATGCTGTTTTTTTATATGTTCACGTGGTATAGATGTAATGTTCTAGATGTATTTTGTAATGTTCATGTAGTATACATGTGATGTTCGCGTAGTATATATATAATGATGTTCTATGATGTTTTCTGCGATGTTCATTTAGTATAAGCAACACTTGAAGCATGTTTCAGTCGAGAAGTAAATATAATGTGTAAAGTGAAACATGAGAATCTTGTCAAGATACTTCCTGGTCTCAATGATATGTTTGTGTGGCTACATAGATTGTCATTTTTTGGGACCTTCTCGCAACTGTTTATGCACTCATGCAGTTCATTGGAGCTGGGAAGGGACCATTGATGGTGATTGTTATTGAGCTACTACCAGGAATGTCACTGAAAACTTATCTAAACAGCATTTGGTCTAGCCAACTAGATACACACATCACACACTGCAATTAACTGTGCAATTGACTGTTTACATGCCAATGGCATAATATATAGAAACTTAAAACTTAGTAAGGATGCTCTTCTAACATTGTACACTATGAACCTGTGATCCTTTAGCACAGATAAATTTCTTTTATGTCGGTAAAACAGAAGTTACATTGCATAGCATGCTGATATTTTATTCCCATTTTCTTCAGTATTATTGAATCATTTTGATAGTTGGATTTGTTCCCAGTTTTAAATGCGTATTGACAGTTGAGTGGTGGAGATGGACCTAAGTGCAAGACACAACTTAAGCTAAGAACTGGACATGCAAAATAGACTCCACGAGTCGGCACATGCACACTCATAAAACTAAAAGTACGCTGTGGCAAGGGACGGCGAAATCTGATAGCTAGAGGGTACATGGTGGCTGACATCTTTTTAATCTTTCAACAAGCTGCAGATTAATTTTGTCAAAAAATAGAGCTTAGAATATATTTTTTTTGGAATTGTAAATAGTAGGAATGCAATATAATCTGTTGTACGATCCGTGTGTTTTTAGTATAAAAGTTATGTTGTCCCGTAGCAACGCGCGGGCATGCTATCTAGTATAGTACAGATATGATGTTCTATGATGTTTTTTTATGTTCACGTGGTATATAATGTCATGTTCTGCGATGTTTTTTGTGATGTTCATATAGTATACATGTGATGTTTTATGATATTTTTTTTGATGTTCACGTGTTATAAATGTGATATTCTATGATATTTTTTTATATGTTCACGTGGTATAGATGTGATGTTCTAGATGTATTTTGTGATGTTCGTGTAGTATACATGTGATGTTCGCGTCGTATATATATAATGATGTTCAATGATGTTTTCTACGATGTTCAAGTTATATACATTTGTTGTTCTATTATGTTTTTTGTGATGTTCTATGATATATTTACTGATGTTCATTTAGTATATATGTAATGTTCTATAGTATATTTTTAGGATGTTTGAAAAGTACCCATGTGATATTCTTTTAAATTTTTCTCTATTACGTGTTTTTTCCTTATGCTTTGCTCTAGATTTCATTATTTTTTATTTATGTTATGTATTTATTATATATATATATTATAATATTAATTTTATGAACCTAAACTGAGAACATTCTTTTTATAAGGACGGAACATTGTTCTTTGAACGTAGAACATCGTCTCTACTCAATAATAAAAAAATGTTCTATCTTCATAAGACAAATGTTTGTTAAAGAAATTATCTAAATATATTCATGCGGTATCTTGTTTTGAATGATTTATTGTAAAAAACCTGACGGTGTAATCGGAATTTAATTTGGATGGTTGATTTATGAGTTATAACTTTTTTAATTTGTTGAAAGTCATTGCATGCGACGTGGGTGAAGTGGTCCCTACATGATGGCTAACTTGCGCGCGCTAGCTGTGTGCCCGAAAATTATTCCCGTGCTCCTTGAGCGGGAATTCATTTAGGGCACGTTCGTTTTGCAGGGAATGGAGTGCCGGAACCAATCCGAGCTGGAACGTAGCTGTATTTTATACGGCCAACCATCACCGGGAAGCGTTCGAAATCAGCCTAAACGAATGGGCCCTTAGGCCATGTTCATTTCTCACGGAATGGAGGCCTGGAATGATTCCGGTCAGGAATATTGTATAAATATTGTGTAAATTTATACTATTTTTGATCATCTGGAATGAATCCATCGGGAACGAGGGCTAAACGATCGAGCCCTTAGCCGGAACCATCGGACAGAGGCTGCTGTCCGCCCAATTGAACACTAGCACCTCCCGGGAGGAGGCTGACGCTGAGGCACACGGCCCAGCCTAAACGATCGAGCCCTTAGCCGGAACCATCGGACAGAGGAACCATCAGGATGAGGTGCTGTCCGCCCAATTGAACACTAGCACCTCCCGGGAGGAGGCCGACGCCGAGGCACACTAGCAAACCCTAAACGATCGAGCCCTTAGCCGGAACCATCGGACAGAGGCTGCTGTCCGCCCAATTGAACACTAGCACCTCCCGGGAGGAGGCTGACGCTGAGGCACACGGCCCAGCCTAAACGATCGAGCCCTTAGCCGGAACCATCGGACAGAGGAACCATCGGACAGAGGCTGCTGTCCGCCCAATTGAACACTAGCACCTCCCGGGAGGAGGCTGACGCTGAGGCACACGGCCCAGCCTAAACGATCGAGCCCTTAGCCGGAACCATCGGACAGAGGCTGCTGTCCGCCCAATTGAACACTAGCACCTCCCGGGAGGAGGCTGACGCTGAGGCACACGGCCCAGCCCACATGCCCGTCTGCTTGCCCACCTCGCTATTTCTAACGGAGTAGGCGGAGACTTAACGCCCGAGTTCTCATATGTATACGTGTCTAAGTCCATATACACGAAAGACGTATAAAATGGCATGGATGAAGGAGTGATGTAATTATAATGACAAATCTCTAAATAAATGAATTGCATAGGCATATCTCTGTAAATTGTAATGGCATGAGTAAAAAAAAGAAACTCAAAATTTTAATGTGCGTTCAAAGATCGGCTCGATCCCCAATCTGATTCATCGTCCCGACTGACGGGGCTCCGCCTCCTCACGCGCCGCCTCCGGACGCATTACCGGTGTCGGCGACGAGCCTCGGCCTCGAGGTTTCTTCTATCAACCTCGTATTCCCGAGACCGGGCACCAGGTCAGCTCCGTACCCGTCCTTCACCTCCCACGGCCGCCGGCGTCTCCATCCCGCCCACTCTAACCTGTCGGCCTCTCTTGTACCCACCGCCATACCCGCCCACCACCCTCCCCGGCGCCGCTACTGCCGTTCTACCTGGACCATCAGAGATCTGTGATTTGGGACGCGGCTGGTAAGTCGCGGATCCTGCTCATGGTCATGGCCTTATTACCTTAGTATATTGTTTACAAGACTAGCATGATCGAATCGTTGGGTCACGATTCTACAACATCTTCTCTGTTTGGCATTTGTGCTAATCGCATATTGTAAATAGTGATCTATACGAATTATTCATTGGACGAAGTTGCAGCTTATATTGATCATGGATTGAGAGCTCCTAGCACAGTAGCAGCTGCTACAGCACAGATAACTGCCAATTTGTAGTGTTCAGATTTTGCTGAACAACGGGCACAACATCCCGACTCCTTATTTCTTTCTTATTCATATATATATTCCTTCACTTTGCAGATACGCGCAGTTCTTCGGGGGAGTGGGAGCTCCTCATACTAATCAGAATCATCTCAAATATGTTGGAAGAAGTGGAGTGCACGCTGAACCAGCTACCAGAAGAGGTGCTTGCCAATATCCTCCGACGTCTTACGCCACCCTTCCTTGCCACATCCCGCTGTGTTTGCAAGCCCTGGTGCACAATCATTGACACCCGCCGGTTAGTGCGTGCAGACCTCCTCCCTCTCTCGTTGGCTGGCATCTTCATCAACTTCCATGACCTAGTTTTGTCGGAATTCTTCTCGCGTTCCTCAACAGGCCCAACAATATCTGACTGTTTGCCACCCAGAGATATCTTTAGCACTTAGTGACCACTGCAATGGGCTTCTCTTGCTTGACGACTATGTGGTTAACCCAGCGACATATCAGTGGGTGCAATTGCCCCCATTCCCAAGCCCACATTTGGGTACAGAAAACTTTTTTCACAAGGAGGACCTAGTCTTTGATCCTGCAGTGTCACCACACTATGAGTTTTTTCTGATCCCATTTGCTTGTGCCAGATCTGGCCGGATCAAATTAAACCCTGCAACAGAGGAATTAGAGTGGCCACTGTCGCCATGCATACTTCATGTGTTCTCATCAAGGACTAAGAAATGGGAGGAGAGGTCGTTTGTTCGAGAAGGGGAGGCTGCAGGGACTGTGGCTGACATGCGATTGGATGGTTCATATAGTAATCATTATCACAACTCTGTCTATTGGCGGGGAGCACTTTATGTCCATTGCCAATCCAACTTTGTTATGAGGTAGGTGCCCACCCCACTTAAATATTTGAACTTCTCCTTTCATGAAATGTTGTTTAATGCTACTATCGTTGATTCAGATTTCTCAGTTATATTTGATTCTTGCAGATTATCACTGTTAGATGGTAAGTACCAGGTAATTAAACCACCTCTAGTAGATACTGAGCTGATACCAGATCCAAATCTTTATCTGGGAAAATCACAGAAGGGACTGTATGTGCGTTGGATGATCATTATGTTTATATTCTGGATGAATCATATGGCAAGATGGAGTGGTTTTTGAAGACTAGTATTTGCTTGAGATATAGGAAAACTGATAGACCTAAACCTTGGACCTTACAAGATATTAAATGTATTGGATCACGCGATGAGTATCAGGATGGTAATGATAAAGTGATAATGGAGGAAAATTTTGAATTTGGCTGTGACTACAAAAATGTTGTTGAAACCAAAGAATGGGACTCAGACGATGATAATGTTATTCACACCGAAGGTTGGGGCAATAGGGACATTGGTGGCTATATTATTACTCTCCTCGGATTTTACCCTTACAGGGAGGTTGTCTTCGAGTGAAGGATTGAGCCGAGGACTGGCCTATCACTTAAATACCTCAAAGGTTCAAGAATTAGGCAACCTCTCCCCAACACATTATGGAACGTTTATGGGTATCCAACCATTCATAGAAGGGTCTTTTCCATACACACCTTGGATGGGGGAGTTTCCAGAGGAAAATTAATTTGGAAGTTCATCTTTACAATATAATAATGTTTTATAAGGCATTGTTATTTAGGACAAGGCATGAAGTACCTTTTCAGAGCCCACAACGGCAAGCACTTGATTTGCAGAGCTATTGTTTATTTGGCATGAGAATTCTGAAGGCTGGAATTTACCTGCAAAATGACGGTAAGTTGCCATTACATCTGGAAGCTATCATGTTTCTTGTTTCCCATGTTTGCTTGATTTCCACACGTGCTTAATGGTTTACCTCTTAACAATCTATATTCCAAAGGATTTTCTGTGCTGAGTGTCATGTCAGGACTGAGGAGGTTCGTCCTCCACAATAAGCTGAACGTCACAATATGCAATTCCCAACCGTATAGAAGTCCTATAATCGGGTTTATTTTCAAGTGTGCTGTAAGATGGTGATGATTTATCTGTTACACTTGAGTTTGATGAGCCTAAAGCAATGCTCACAACAAAATGCAGACTGGGGAAAAATGAATTGAATGAAATCAAAAGGTTTTCTGCACACAAATCCATGAACAAAATCACCTGAATTAAACAGCAAGTTGCCTGAATTAGACATTGATATTACCAGGGGATCACAGATAGGAAATTCAGACGACCGTAGGCTGTTTAAGCCCCTATATGCCACAACACATCAAGCTGTGACCAAATGGAGGGCGGTCCATTGGTGACCATGCTTAAATACTCAACCATACCATAAATCATCCAACCTATTGGATCAGCTCCATCGCGCTGAACAGCCTGTCCCATCAAAATCGGATCAAATCCACACTGTCTCCCTTTGCCTCAATTGCAATTCGACACTCATGTCCGTGTAATGCAAATCTAATGAAATTCACAAAGCTTATCCTTACAACATTGCATTTTCATATTCTGAGCTCATGGCCTTGTCCCTAGCCAACATGCTTTCATCTCACCATCTCTGCATTGACAAAATGGCATGATGATCCAGGTCTCATCTTTCATCAGGCACTAAACACTTCATGAGATACTTCAGGCCCCATATCACTTCCATCACAGCATCATTAGACAGGTAGTATACTCCCTAAAAGTATACACAGCAGAACTAGTGCTGAAATTCTTCACAGGCGTAAGCAAATTAGCAAACAGGGGAAGTAACACTGACCAATCTTGCTTAAAGGATTGCTTTATTGTGAGACCCAGCTCATGGGCCGAATTGCGGTTGGGCCGGGCTTCTGTAGCTGTAGTGGTGAATTGGGCTGGGCTGAATTCGGGTTACCGTAGAGCCGAGTTACTGTAGTTGCGGAAATTCTGAGTTCGCCGAACCAGCTTAAATAGCCAGGCCAAGGACGCATAGTAACCTTCGGTTAACCGCTTTTGTGCCGGTTAAGGATGAAAGCGCAAGCGGGTTGCTTCGTAGGTGGGGGGCCCACCCCTCGGCAGAGTGGGCCTAGGCTGTGTGCCGCCTGGGGTGTTACATTTATGTTCAGCCTTTCCAGCAGCCAGTGTTGCAATCCAGAATAGGTTGATGTGCAGCAAATCTATTTTATTTTATTTTATTTGGTAGTGTTGGTAGTAGTACCATGTCAGGCCTCAATCATGGTAGGTACAGGTTGCTATTAGTGTGGCACAATGCAATACCATCACAGGTTTAAACCCATTCATGCCAATTGATTCTTTAGAAACCTTTGCATCGTTGGTGTGCATTTTAGGAGAAAAGTTTTTGGGTGTGCATGCATGCTTGTAATAGCATCACACTACATGGTTTTCCAAGCAACCTAAACCCAGGAGGCCTGGTTTTGAGTTTTGAATCCCCACGGGAGTGGATTTTGGGGACAGGGCTAAAGAAAAACCATCGCCTCTATGCGGTGAAATACGCAGCTGCAGGCGTCCTGGCAGTCAGATCTGATCTGGATTGGGTTATTTCCATTACATCTTGACACAAATACATAGAGCCAAGGGGAGAAGATAGCACAATGCTGGCATTTTTTTGTGTGTGGGTAGGCAATGTTTATCCTGCAAATGGATAGCATTTTGGTTACATGTTGAATTCAAATGTAATATATATTTATAAGTATCGTGTTGTAACTTCGATGACCCAGTCCTTATAAGGAACATGAGCTCATGTTTCAGCTAGCTTTAGATTGAGCTCACCTGGTTCGTTTCTACATGCTAAGTTCAAGTATGATAGTTATTTATATATCCTTATTACCAAGCATCAACATTAACGTTTCATCATGCTATAATGTGCCGACTCATCAAGGAACTGACTAACGAACTCATTTTTCAGGATACCAGTTAGGAAGCTCAGTGTCCTACACTACTAGGCAAGCTGCTGAAACTCACTACATTATAATGTAATTGACCTATCTTTGTTTACGATGAATGATTGCATGCTTTGGCCAGCTCTGTGCTTCGGCATCACTACATACCTGTGTGTACAGACAGCATTGGTTTGCTGCCTGCCGTCAAAAGGCTTTTAATTTGGTTTTTGTTGCTTGAACTGCACAATTCAGTATGTTTTACACCAATGCTGACAGCACAGGACATCCAGCTCCTTCAATAGCGAACGTTCCATCCTAGTTTATGTCTCTTTTTTTTTAAGGAACATCTCTTTTTAGTTTTTGCGCACAAGAGAGCACAGTGCATTGACGGACAGTGCGACAGTGTAATATCTGCAGGTTGAGAGTCCTCGGTTAAACAGAAAGGAAAAGAAACACAGCTTCGTCACTCGTCAGTGTACCAATGTGGCAATGTTTGAAACTTGAGAGTCCTCCATTAATCCATATATGACCAAGTAAAAAGTCACTTGCACATGAAGAGCAACGCGCACTAATATTGTTCGTTGATTTACACGTAATTACCAGCTATTATTTCTGGGCATCCTCCTCCTCTATAACTCAATTTACATTTCTCACGTGCTTACAGCATCAGATACAAGTTTATTAAGGCGTTGAATAAGTTACAAGTCTCACAAGTCACAGGGTCTTCCATCGGTCAGCTGCAGAACAGAGTCTCCTTTGTGGGGTTCCCAGTGGTTGAATTCACTCTGGTCGACAAACGATGAGATCAGCAAACATATTACTAGACTAGACTGAATGGCCATCAATGCGTTGTGTTCTTACCCGTCAGCGATTTTGCAGAGGTATTCCCGTTGATCGTCTCGCAGCGGGACATCGGTAAAATCTGCAAGTTGAAGAAAATGGTCCACGGTGACACTATTGCTTATGTGATCATGTCAAAGAACAAGCCATTTATCCAGTTTGAGCTTTGCCTACTTTTGCTCATTTTGATTTTTCAAAGGGGAATGGAAATTTGCTTGTGCCCGCTCTACTGATGACAGCCTTTTGAATTGGGCAAGGTACAGTTGCTGAGTTGCAGCAATAGATGACTATCAGAGTGATATGCAGAAATCACTTGCCTGCCCCAGTTATGTTGGCACCTTTGAAAGAAGTGTTTCCGGTGACAAGTGCCCCTTCCAAGTTGGCATTTGATAAGTTTGTCTGCAAAATGAAATGAGGCAAAAACCAATCACAAGCGTGTTGAAAAACGAATCACCATGGTGATATCTATGGACGGATAGTTCAATCAGAGGTGACAAACATGAAGGGATTTGTTTCATTAAAAAATAAGCAAAGAGAGGAGCATGAACAAAATGGGCCCAAATATAAATGTCTGATTTAACGATGGCTGAACGTTTTGGATGGGGATGTGGTACTTGTCAGGCATTTTGAACAGAACAATATACGGGCGCGTGCACAAGCGTGCTTGAATCTTGATGAAACTGAACCGAAATAATGCGCAACGCTGATCATTTTACCTTTGTTAAATTCGCCAGCGAGAAATCGGCGCCTCTAAGATCAGCATCAGAGAGATCAGCGCCTGAATTCGTCGGCCGGCAAACATATCCAGTAAGCCACACAGCGAAAACCAAGTCACAAATTTTCCACTGAGAAGGAAGAACTGGAATCATCGAAGATAGCGAGCGAATTCAATACTTGTGAGGTCTGCATCGAAGAAGCTCGCGCCGAGCAGGTTCGCGCCTTTGAAGTTCGCCTGCCTCAGTATAGACTGCATCATCAAGAACATCAAGAATCAACAAGCATGAGCAAGACCCTGACAAACGGCATGCCATTTCTGCATATACATAGAACTTCGAAGATTTGACGCGTTTCTAGCTAGGTTTCTTCAAATCGAGAAGCACGCGATATCAATTGTGAGAAAATTGCACAACACAAGGAAAGGTGAGATGTCCAGTACCGTCTTGAAGTCCTGCTTGACGAGCGTCAGGCCGCTGAAGTCCTTGCCGGTGAGGTCCTGCCCCCGCGTCACCTGCTTCCCGTACGGGCCTCCTCCCTGCAGCCACGCCACGCGCGCGCGAGCGCGCCGTCAACACCGACACCCCGATTTCGCAAGAACTTGGGAGGACAGCAGAAAGAAGGCAGGGTAAGTAAACGGCGGGCGGACAATGAATGCCACGGCGGGGTCGGCGACGAGGAGCGAGGCGGCGACGAGCGCGGCGGCGCCGGCATTGGCGAGGTGGAAGTGCGCCGAGGAGCGCGCGGGCGTCGACGTCGACGGTGGCGCGGCGCCAGCGAGGGCGGGTGGAGACGGGCCGAGCTTGAGGGCGCCCAGGATGGCCATGGCCGTGAGTTTCAGTTTCAGAGCTGCTCGTTTCTGTTTCCGTCTAGGCTACATACGTGGCTGTGTGTTTATCCGTCTTATCTGTTTTGTGGTGCTGCTTGGGATTGGCCAGTCAGCCGAATCCACGATGCCTTCTTCCATTCCTTATTTCCTTATGTTTTGTTGGACAGAAAAGCAAGATCAAAATTCCCTCATCATGGCGTTTGGATTCAGGGACTAAAGTTTAGGAGGTGGCATATTAGGTGTCACATCGGATGTTTGATACTAATCATAAAACTACGCTAAATCTATGGCTCGCTTGAGTGATTCTGGGCGTCCCGTCACTCGATTTTCCTAGCCATCGGATGACGCTTCTACGATACAGATGAAGCGCGGCAACACAGCGTGGCAGGCTCCAGGGAGCTGCAGTTCCTCAATCTTACCTGACTATGCCTCTCTCCTGGACCGCAACTTCTTCCCCACTGCATCACCGCCTTGCCTACCTCGCCGCGGACGCCGCACTGCGTGCCCCTGCCGTCCCGGCGCCACCATGCCACGCGCCCTGCGCCCTGCCATCCTGCCGGAGGAGGACCAGCGCCGTCCCGCATGGCAGGAGCAACGTGGGCGCGGAGAGGCCCGGCAGGGGCAGGTAACCGCAACCCCTCTCCTTCTCCTCCCCTCTCCTTGGCGTCGCCGGCGGTGACAGCGGCATGGAGTACGCCGCCTGTGGCCTAGTCCTCATCGACCACAACCACTTCCTCGTGCTCTTAGTTGCAGATTACATCTTACTGGAGCATATTTTATTATTCCGATTTGGGTGTAAACTTATGTGTTTGTTGATGTAATTTGCTTTTAGTTTGATCATTTTTGTAAATCTGTATTCTGGAATTTGTATTTCTTCCTGTTATATTTGAATTTCTTCCAATTTTGCCTTCCATAGAACTGATCTGGTAATTTTTCTTTTATTTTTATTTGCAATTTGTATGTTTTATCTGTTTTTCTTTTGAATTTATTCAATTTGCATTTCATAAAAATAATCTGTTGATTTGTTTTTTTATCTGGTCCATTGGATTTGGATCTTTGTGTATTTTTGCAAATCGAGTGATTGATGATTTCAAATCACTCGACTCTATCTTCTTTGCAGAATCGAGTAATTTTTAGCTATGGCTCACTCGGGTGATAGGAGGCCATAAATCACCTGAGTGTGTAGTAGACATACCCTAAAACTAATTACAGAAGCCGTGACTAATTCGCAAGATGAATCTATTAAGACTGATTAATCTATTATTAGCACATGTTTACTATAGCACCACATTGTTAAATCATGAACTAATTAGGCTTAATAGATTCGTCTCGTAAATTAGTCTCAAACTGTGCAATTTGTTTTGTAATTAGTCTATGTTTAATACTCCAAAAATTCAAATTTGTGTCAAACATCCAAAAATCAATTCTGAGCAAACCAAAGTTAAACGAAGATACCTTTGGACAAAGTTCACCTAGTTCGTCTTAGGGAAAAAAAGCATACATGCTCCCTTGGAATGGAGATTTTTTCCTGTCTCATACCTTTTCCTATAAAAATGACTGATTTTCGTGAAATTTTTAAATGATTCTTATAAAATTTATGTGTTCTAAACATGCATACCGTGGAGAATGGCAGAAATGAATGGATGACGCCGTCTCCCTCCGTGACGATGACTTTACTTTGGGGACGGGCTGGACTCAGGGCTAGACGGACGGACTGGGTCCAAGCGTGGCCCAGATATAAAATAATTAGCAGAAAATTAATTACCTTAATTGACTGCTTTAAAATCCGTGCAAATCTTTGAGGGAGTAGTACCGGAGCAGATGCCCTAATTATATGCCCATATATGCAATTATTTATCACATTGTCCTACCAGCTTACTATTTCCTGCCCTGTGAATTTCTGTCATTCATCAAACGTGCATCGGATCATGGCATGTGTAAAATCTTGGTTGAGATCACCTTTGGAGAATTGGAGTTCTTTGTCAGACGTGTACATGACTGATTTCAGATTTTTGGTCTGGGTAATACGGGATCACAATGATTCTTAGGATTTCTGGGAGATATTCACAAGAATTTTATCTCTGAACATCAGGATAGCTAAGCAAAATTCATATGGTCACATCCTTACCAATGGAATCCGAAGGTTCTCATGGAATCATTATTTAGCTTTGTGCAAATATATTTAACAACCTCCAACTGGTAGTGATCAACTTCTGGCCGGCTACGTGAGTTTCCAATAGCTTTTACTTGTTTCTTCAACTATTCACTCATGGAATCATTATTCAGTTTCATAAAAAAATAAACCTCTATCTGATAGTGAGCTGAGATTCCAATAGTTCTAACATCTTTCTTGAATTATTCAAATTTCCCTTTTCAGTTTAGTTTACCATGTAGCAAGTGATTAAACTATTGTGCATCATGGTATTACTTTTTTGTTTTCTCTCACTATCAGTGTTGAACAGTAAACAATTGACAAGTTGTCTCCTTCACATAATCAAGACTTGGAGGAGCACTGATTGATGAGGACACAAACTTGCGGGATGATCATTGCAGAAGGCAACGAGTGGACTGCGACGGGCAACGGTGATGTCGGCATGTCGCATCGCTACTTAGCCTACTCCGAGTCTGGGTGCTGATCTGAGTCGCAAAATTAGTCACCATGTAGTTGAAAGTTTGGATGGGTGCCCCTCTCTAGGCTTGTCTAAGCGTCGCGTTGCGGACACCACAGCTGCTATGCTGCTCGCGTAGCGGCTTGGTGCATATTGTAACGTTTTACACTACTCTTAATGAAAAACGAGTAAACGGACGTGTTCTCAAAAAAAAAAAAAAAAAAAAAAAGATGAGGACACCAAGACTATTTTTTATAACAATGCAATTATAGACAGACTGGCTCATGTCAGATATGTATATGAAAGACTAGTTTTTCTTACTTTTTTATCATACAATTCAGTTTGTTCCCACAAAGATTCAAATTAACATGTGTGCGGATTGTGCTTTTGCTATTTCTCAATCCATGAACCATTCTTCTTAATAGCGCTATAAAATTATCGTAGCAACACGCAGAGTATCATCTGATATATTTAAATGTTCATATAAGTCGACATTATTTAGGAACAAATGTATTTAAAAAAATCACTTGAGTCTTATACTATAAATAAATTAATTAATCAAATACGATTGGCTTCGAGGATTTCTTGCATGACCCGCTTGAGCGCCCAGTCCTCTGTCACAATAGTACTGTGCTCAGCCCCATGAAGCTTGATGGACTTGTACAGCTTGTTCTGCTCCGGCTGCCGACGCATCTTCTCGTCGAACGCCAACATGCTGATCAAATTGATGGTATTGTCCCCGTCGCCATACACTATTCGTATGATTGTTTCTGTAACTTATAAGTCGGTTGATACTATTTTGTTACGAGAGAAAACACTGTATCATGGCTGATAAGCATGACTAATACGATCAAACGAACATGCTGTATCTCGGGTTCCGCGTCGAAGTCGCCGTCTCAGTAGACGAGCTGCTCCGACGTGTCGTTATTGCCCACTCCGTTGATGCACGTCGTCCGCACCATGGGGGCCTGGAAGGAGCTCATCTTCAGGACAGCTCGTCTCCTGGAAGGCTCCATGCCGACGCCGAAGCCAATGTCGGCGAGGAGGTCCTCCACATCGCGGGCGGAGTAGTTCCTCCGTGCGGTGACAAAACACCCCGTGAGTCTCCTCCTTCGCAGAATTCATTTCACTAAAAGAGCTCGACCCGAATAAACCCGCATTTTGCCATAATCCTCAGGCCAGGAATTCAGTCATAGCTCCCCTGACTGAACAGTTGCCCGTGGACAAAATCTTCGCTTAAGTGAATATACTCCGCATAAAATCTAGACTTACCCTGCAGCTGAGAGCCTGAAATGTCAGGAGACGCCACAGGAGTAGTGACCGGGCGAACAGAAGCCGCCTCTTCGGCAGAGGTCAGTCTTGCCTTTTTCATGCCAGTATCCTTTGGGGGGTCGCTGGACTTGTGGAAATTCTTCTTAGATTTCTTTCCAAGAACATCACCAATGGACATGGTGTCCGCAAGGCCGAAGGCGTCGTAAACATCATCAACTTTAGCCTTACCGGCGTCGTAAACATCATCAACTTTAGCCTTACCGGCCATTCCGTCGAAGCTCGAGGAAGCATGAAACATCAGCGCCAACAGCGCATCAGCGAATAGGTAGAACAAGAATGAACTAAGAAACGAAAGGCCAAACCAAAAACAACCACAACAAAAATACACAAAAAAATATAATACTACCATTTCGGTCCAGACTTTCCCAAATCGGTGGGTCTGTCCGATCACGGTCTTTTTGCTATTTCCCACCTTGCCAGCAATCTCTCTCCCAATCCGCACATCGGCAGGCTCCGCAGGACCACGTCCTCAGCCCCTAAGCTTTCGCTTATGGGACTCCATTGCAGCAGTATTCATCCCATGTCCGGCCATCATCTTCCGTGCCTGCCTCTTCACCCTCGGGCCCCACGACCACGGCCATGGGGGCGGCGTCGTCAGTCGGAAGGCTGGTCGAAGGGCCTGACCGATCAGCATAGAAAAGTCTCATCTCTTCAAAGACACGGTTTAATCGCCTCTTCCCAGCCAAAGATTGGCACCGGCCCCTGTGTTCTCTATCGCCGTAAAATCCAATGATCTCTTTGGCCTCGTGCTTTATCAAGTTCACAAAGCTAAAATCGGTGGTAAACGCATCCGACGGTGCGACGGTGAGACGTGGAAAGACATATCCGTCCCTTCGCTCTATATCAGAAAACCAAGTCTCGTGGCTCAATGGAGGGCTATCGCAATGAAAGGACCTTGATGTCGCCTAGGAGGCCTAGAGGGGGGTGAATAGGCCTGTAAAAATTCAACTCGAAACTCTGTTAGAACAGAGGGCAGCACTGTCGGCCTTATAGGGCGGCACTATCGCTCTTCAAAAATAAAGCAGGCAGCATTGAGATTTCACAGATATTAACCTGACCCTCTTAGCTGCTCAATACGGCAACAGAATGGCAAAATCCAGTTCAAAGACTGGATACCACAGAAATCTCACACAAGAGAGGATCGAGCTACCAAACCCTAACAACAGCTAGCAAAGAGCTAAACCAGCAAGAACACAAAGTGAAGCACATGAGACACAAAATTTATCCCGTGGTTCAGCTTACCACCAAGGCTTGCCTAAATCCACGTTGTTGAGGTATCCACAAAAGGATTGGCTCGCCACCAAGGCTTGCCTTGCCCTCGTTCTCAAATCAAGAGAATGAACTCTTGAAGTGAGGGGTAATTTCTTAGCTATAGGATGAGGTTACAAACCTCCCAAGGCTGCCACATAAGTTGGCAAGCACAAGGACGACGCCTAGCCGGCTAGAAGCAAGCTCCAAGAGTAACAAACCCTAGAATCGCCGGCCAAACGTGAACCAAATGCTCTTAGACTTTGGGAATCAGTGGATCTGCTCTCCAATCAAGTTTTGTTGCCTTTTCTCTCAAGTTTTGAAGGTGGAAATCAAGGATTGCTTGGGAGCTTAAAGGAGCAACAATGGAGGAGAGAGAGGTGAGCTTTGGTCTGTTCAGTTTCGAACTGAACCGTTGGAGAAGAAGGCTCTACGTTGTGGGCCGGCCCAAATGGTATTTATACCTCTTGGGTTCCAACGGTTGTTTATGGGCGGCACTGCCGCCCTAACCAAAACAGGTAGAATCAGGAGATTTTTGGCTGGCTGCTTTGGCTGGGTAAGAGGATGTAGATCTGTAGTTTTGAGCATCTGGTTACACAGTTGACCAACTGTACTAGAATCTCTCTTTATAGTACGGTTTTTTCTAAACTCAAATTCAAAGCATAAAAGAATGTAAATGCCTTTGAGCTGGTTGCCACTTTATTTGGCAATTGAGAACTTCTATTATCGAATATGTACCTTGATTATGTGACTTGAACCATTTCCATACATATGAGTTCACCTTCATGGCTTCAAGTCACTTCCACTAATGATTTGATCCTCAACACAATATGACTCCTCATAGCATGATTAGTACTTCGACTCAATGCAAGTACTCTCTTTACCTTAGCCATGGTACCTCGGTCGCCAAGTCGTCGCTTGTCCTTCACCTTCGCTTAGTACCTCAAAGCCCTTTCCTTGCTATCTTCATCCTATCAAGCTATACTTAAGTCACATTATATTAAGCATTCATTGAAAATCATTTCTTCAATATTTTAATCCTTGCTTGAATATTTTCTAGATATGAATGTTGAAATCAATCAAGCTTCAGTTTATCTCACATAGAGACATACATGGATCAACATTAATATGGTCAAGCTAATTCACAATTCATTATTCCCTTCTCATTTTAGCTTGATATTCCAATTGATCTTTCATATATTCATCCATGTAAGCAAACCAATGTAGAGACCGACTTATATCCACTATACATTGTCATTTACCAAGTATGTTTGATTTCACATGATGTTATGATATCCCACAACATAGAAGCCATTTCATTGATTCCATTTGCATTGTTGTCTTTTGCTTGAACTAGATTACTTCCATAAACTTCCAATACAACAATACACAGATTGGCATTCACTTTAACACAATGTGGCATATCATCAAGTTTGCCTACTAGTTGAACCTTGTATATACTTGTTAATACACAACCCATAAGTATATGCAATAGACTCAATTTCCTGTTCAACACTTCGCAAACTTATTAGACCTTTAATTGTGTTGTCATTCAATTTACCAAAACTCACTAAAGGGCTAGATGCACTTACATGCAAGCTATCCATTCTTCAACCAAATCCCGACTAATCTACCAGCGCGATGTCAAAGCGAAGGCGTATGCAGCGTCGGTATCGCGTGGCCCATCCGCCAGAACTTTGGCCAGGCGAAATCCCTCCATCGGTGTCATCTCTGACACAAGTATGTGCGCTTTCGATAGGCCATTTATCATCGCCTCGGTCCAGCGTGGCCACTTATTCCGGTAAGCCGACACAATTTGCACGGTGCCCTTCGTCTTCTTCGGAACAAAATTATACGAGCCATAATGGGCCACCATCTCGACCTTGGTCCGTTTGTCCTTCACCGTCTTCTTGTGAAGATGGGTTTCGTAGTAGCGTGCGAAAGTATTCACACTTAGAGCACACCCTGACATCTTGAGCGCCATGGCGAACACACCCAGACACGTGAAAGCATTAGGTGTCAGGTGATGAATTTGTAGATTGGAGCACTGCAAGACTTCGCCCACAAAATCTTCACATGGAAACCACAATCTCGCCACAAAAAAATCACGAAAGACAATAGCCTCATAGGGCTCCAGGCACGGCACATCCTCTGGGTCCGGCGCTTGGCACAGACCGCGGAGTGTAGGCTTGAGAAGCCCTCGTTCAACATACTCATCAAGTTCCACCTCAGTGACGCGCGAACGCCCTATCCGATAGGTAGCCGGAGTTAAATCAAGTTGCCCCTTAACGGTGGTCGGCACTGGACCTAGGGTTTCGCCTTCTTCGCCCTCTTCCACAATCTCGACATCTGTATCCATTTCTTCACTGATATCAATACGCGAAGGGCCTGGGCAGCCTTCAACAGGGTGTTCTACCTCCAATTTACCACCTTGCGCAGTTGCGACTGAGCCATCACTCGCTCAGACACACTTCGCGACTGAGTGCGAGATCCTGAGCTAGAGCCGTCAGATGAACTCCCGCTGGACGAACTATCGCCAGACACTGACTCACTCGACATCTATCCAAGCGAGTCACATACGAAAACCAAAAAAGAAACCAAAAATAGTAAAAGAAGCGAAAAGATCTAAACATTAAAATAGTACGCGTAATCAATAAGCAAATAAACAGCGAATAGAAGAAATCAAAGAGCCAACCTGCTGAAGAGCTCGACGAAGAGTGGAGTCCAGGTGAGAGCAAGAAAGCCGCCAAGAAATTCGAGTGAAAGGTCGAAGAGCAAAGGCTTGACTCGCGAGCGCAGGCTGAAGGAAAGATAAGAGCGCATGGCTCCTCTGACACAGGGGGTTTTTATAGGCACCCGCCGAGCCGCGCTCACGCCTCGGGCACCCGCCGAGCCACGCGCACGCCTCGAGGAACCAACATGATGGTTCGCTTAACCGTTGCGATGGTTCGAATTCCAATAAATAGTAACCTAGGCTCGAAAACGGTCGCCGCCACCTTGTTAAAAAAATAAAATAATAATAATAATAATAATAATAATAATAATAATAAATAAATAACAATAATAAAAATATATAATCAGCTTGAGTATAACCATCGCCAAGGACCTCCACCCTTCGCCGGGGAAAGCATCCAAGCCCTGGGGCATTAAGCTCCGGTAAATATGCAAGGCATCCACACTAAAGTCGAAAACCCTTTCGCGTGATGCCGAGGGGCTAATGTTGGGGGCAGGGCCTGCCTTTGGGCACCCCAAGGGGCCCATCCGCCACCCCGGATGCACCTCGCTAGAGCAGGAAGCATCTCGCACAGGCGAGATGACGGACGACAAGGGAATGGACGGTTTTAGCCCGTCGGCGCATCAAGCATCTTGCTCTAGCGAAATGGCAAGTGTGAAAATGGCAAGGGCAAAGGAGCCCGAGTCGCGGAGCCGCATTCCCCATTTCGTTAGGGCAGAATAGCGGGTCTAGCGGTAAGGGCCCGCCAGGCTCAACCCTTTTCGCTATGGCGAGAGGAGCAACCCAATCTGGGTTTGGAACTGGCTCGAGCCATTCGCTTGGGCGAATAGTCGATTAACGATTTGTCCAGTTGCCTTTGTAGGTTTTGCTGATTGGAGCTGTCAACCGCCCTGAAGTGGCCGATAACGTCTGTCCGCCAGGGGCCCACTCGGTCGGCCGGGGAGGCGACAAGAGATGGGTCGGTGCTACCCGAGGCAGGCGGGGACTCCGAATGGCGAACAAGCCCATGACGCCGAGGAATATTCTCCAAATATAGGGTAGTTGCAGGGGCATTTTTGTCTCTCGAAAAGCCTACGGACGTGTATAAATAGCCCCTATCGAGGGAGTGTAAAGGAAGAGGAAAAAAGGTAATGAAAGGACTCTTTCTTGTTCGATACTTCTGTTTAGCCACTCCTCGTATTGATTTCGCTCATGGAGCAACCCAGTGTTCGAAGGCTCGGGCCTAGAACAACACCATACTATCTGCTATGGTTTCCTATAGGTTTAGTTGTATACGAGATGTTACTATGCATCTGTTTCTCTCTATGCTGCAAAGTATGCAATGCATCAATTTGGTTGCACCTCGGTCCGTCTCAGTTATGGCATATGGACTGAGTATGGGTGTCCTTGGGAAGTAAGAGGGTGTCTTAATTGGTTGATCTCATTCCATCCTGTATCACGCATAAAAGCATCATAAATTATTTTTTTGAGATTTCCTATCCAAGGCAGGAGTAAAAGTGTATTATCCTTTGATGCTGATCCAATAAAAGTATTATTAATCATATTTTTTTCTCTTGGTCATTGTTTCTCCAATCCTTTCAACAAGCTATGGATATTCAAGATGCAAAATATTTTTTTCACTTTACAGTTGTCCACCATATAATCATTTAGGGTGCGACTCTCTCTATAAAAGTATATTATCTTTCACCCTAAAACAATTCTGTCTTTCAATCATACTAGTGTTTTTACTTTTTTGGAATCCCATTATTTTTTTCAAAGCAAAAGTTATGTTTTCTTTCGATCATACTGATGTATCTACTTACAAATCTTATTTGTTATTGTAAGAATTTTTTTACTTTTGGATCTAATTAATTTGTTTAAAATAAATATGTTTTGTTTCAATCCTATTGATGCTTCTAAATTCCAATCTCATTAGTTTAAGACAAATATGTTTTAAGAATTATTTACATTTTTTGTATATTATTAATTCATAAAAATGTTGATTTATATTTTTTCTATATCATATGGTGTATATTAATCAAATGGTATTAAAATTGTATACACAAGAAAACATATTGAGACCGTTCTCCTTGTCTAGTCTCAACTTGTTTCAGTTTATTCTCTCACACGTAATACTATTGAATCAACCGAAATCAGCTGTCCACATCTTCCAAACTGGATCAGCCGAACACCCCCATTCTTTTTTTATTAAATTTCATAGGCACATTGCTTCCAACCAAATGAACCATCGCCTTACTTGCCTCCTGGGGCAAATTTTATGAAATTCTAGGCAATTCCTAGATAAAATTTTTTACCATGCAAGTTATATAGGTCTCCAACTAAATAAAAAATAGTGTATTTGAGGAATTAAAACAACGCCCTACTGCTCAGTCTTAGCACCTCTCTACTAATACACCACACTCTCATTTGTAACTATATATATAGGATGCTATCTTTTTATATCAACATTTCATAATCTTATATTAAATACTTTTGCTACTAAAAAGTTAAAACCATAGTTTTGAACCTTGTCAAGCACTATAACTTTGGTATATGATGTGTCTTCATCAGAGATCGTTTTAAAAATTCAAAATTTTGAATATCAAAATATGTGAATTTAAAACAAATATTTGAGGCACTAAAAAACTTATCAACAACAAACATGTAGATACTACAACTTTGGTTTGAACTATATGGACACTCAAGGTCGTTTACAAATTCTAGATTTTGAATTTCAAAATCTATAAACTTAAAACACATATTTGGGATTATAAGCGACTTCAAATAAAGAACTCTTCAACTACAAAGTTGTAGCTTGTATTGAGAACTCTTCGACATTGGTATTGAGAACTACAAAGTTGTAGAAACCTTACCTAAAATCAATAATTTGATTATTGTGTGAAGTGAAAGATTGTATTAAAATAGACATCTTAAAGATAATTACGTACTTTGCGAACTGAGCATAGCTTAATTGCTTAGGTTTTTTATGGTGGAACCTTCCCACTAGCTCCTTAACTTGACAAAGGTGTTCATATTTTTCTGAATTTATTTCTGAATTTAAAGGCACTGGTGGAAGGGACGTGTCACAAGGTGCATGTGATGATTTCATCAATATTAAGACTTGTTCGCTCAATTTTCAATAACGAGGCTCCTGTGATGATTTCATCATTGTTATGATTTGTTCGTTCATTTTTTTTGAAGGTGCTCGTAGGGGTAGAGTGTGAATCTATAAAATGACCCGGTCGTTCAAGGTATCATAGGTCTAGAATGCGTATACATGCATGTACTGTAATTTGAAAATCGTATTACATGTAACTTATACTCGCAAAAGAAAACATATCATTAAAAAGAAAAGAGTAACTGTAAATCTCATGAACATATGCACAAATTTAACTTCCCACGTTTAGAGTATGCTTAATTGGCACCTTAACAATAACATGCCTAACCTTTAGTCATAGGAAGATAATATGGTTGCTTGGCGGTTACCACAACATCACTTTTGTGACAAGACGCACTTTGTCTAGCTGTCTAAACTAACTGTATCAAAGTTGGTGAGCAATCTCTTCTTATCAAAGCGGGAGAGTTTGGCCGCCTCTCAGGGTGGCCACGTCGCCCCGAATTCCCTTGCCCGTCAGATCTTCCATCGGATGGCCACCGTTGCTTGAAACGGATTTTGCCGGAAGCGGATTATTGGCCTGCTTCTTCTCTTTTCCATGTTTTTCTTTGCTGTTGTCCGGCTTCTACTCCGGAGTCTAATATGAATAGCAAAGTTCATGAGCTAATGTGAATAGCAAAGCTAAGTAGCACTGTAGCAGTGATATGACACACTTTGTCTAAGCTAACTGTATCAAGGTTGGTGAACAACCTAATATGGACAGCAAAGTTAAGTAGCAGTTGATGTTTGAAAAAAAAGGATGGATAAAATTGACAAAAGAACAAAACTTTTTTTAGCATCACAAAAGAACAAAACCTGAGGAGAAGCATGTCACAAATCTCATGCAATATACAGATCCAAATAATCCATGCAGGTACAAATTTCATCAAAAGAGAAAAGTGGGTCTGTAAGGACATGTTTGCAATTACCCCCATAACAAAACTGTCCACACCAATCCTAGGGGCAGCGAGCGGCAACACCGCAGCAGTTTTCTCGGAAGGCAGCCCTCTTCGTCGTCGCCGGCGACCGCACCCGCTGCGCGGCTGTCGGGGATGCCGGTCAGGGTGGTCGACACCGCCACGCCTTCCTCGCAGCCCTCCCCAGGTTCCCCTACCCTCCTCGCACCCCACCGTCTCCAATAAATACGCTATGCGCCAATAAGGTGCGCTTTGTACAATCAGGTCTAGATCTTATCGGATTATAACTCTTTGTTGCCTAGGCGTGATGCGATTTCGTTGAATTTCAGCTGGAAGCTTTTTTCTGATCTAGATTGGTGTAAGTTTAGCTGGAGTTTGTGTGGCTGCAGTTTGATACTGATTCAGGCGGTTTGATCCTTTCTATCGGCTAAATTACTGCTTCCGGAACTTGAGCGTCAGCTCTTGGGGTGGTCAGTAGTGGGTCTGATGCTTTGGGGCCTTGGAAATTTTTGCGATTTGGTTCCAGTTTCAATTGGAAGCTTCCCCCTGATGACGTAGTGTTGCTAATATTTGCATGCGTTTGATCATTCATGTGTAACGACTGTGCTAGGCGTCCGAAATCATGGTTCTTTATTCATATGAGACGGTGTGCCTTGAGTGTGACAGCATTTCTGCTCATGCCTGTATTGCTTGCTGGTTGTCAGAAAACAATTGATGCCATTTTTGATGGAAGTTCTAGTTAATCTGAAAAAAATATGGTCGCTTTTCCTTGTGGGAATCTAACTAGTTTTTGTAGAATTTATTTAACATAAATGTTCCTTTCTTTCTTTTTTCTTTTCAGTTACCGTAAAACTGCTTCTGTGATGCTTTTCTAAGTTCAATAGTTCCACATGGCATACTCATTACAATATTCGTTGCAGGGCAAGAAGCAAATACTGGACACCCATCTCCTCCTAGCTGTTCACTCTTAAGTGCTGGAAGAGTAAGTGTTTTTGTTCTTTCATTTGAAATTTTGGCTAAGAACTAAATCATTGTGGTCCAGCAAGGTACATGTGTACATATCACTGATTTTGTTACAGCTGTGTTATTAACTGTGATCTTCTACAATTTCCTTTCATAAAGCAAATAGGAGTTCTCCATTTTGTCTTCATCTCTGCCAACCACCGCTGCTCCCAGCTCCCATTTCTATTCTATATTCTACACATTTCACGACTGTTGCTTATCATCATTCAGGTTTTCTGCTTCCTTTTTCGTCGTTCCATGTTTGTGTGTGTGTGTCTTGGGTAGGAAAGGCAGGACTGTTGTTGGATGTGTGCTGTGAAATAACTGTAGTGCTGTTTATCCTCAAGTTTCCATTTGATGTTCTGGGATATAGGTTATGGTTTTCACAGTAAATTGTACAAAATGCAGCTGTGCTCTTTTATATAGCTCAGGCTACTGCTAATAAGCATTGTGTCAGATTTATGATTGAAGCCTGAAGGGTTGCCATTGACTAAATTTGATTGTATGTTTCTTTCAGTCTTTTGCTGGAACTCAGAATGTTTCAAGTCTGCAGAAGGATGAAGCATGGAAAGTGAATGTCCGCATCCATGGTTGCGATCTTGAACAGGGTTATCTATGTGGAACGATGGAAGCACTTAATGTTCCATTAGCAGATACACCTGTGAGTATTCATTTGTTCTTCCACTTTGAATCTGAAATCTAATGTTATGCATTGAAGACAATATTAGTTATAGGTTTGCTAAATAAACAATTGTGCGCCATCAAATTTTTAAAAATTAACTGAGAATTATATGTGTTGCCACTTGACAGAGTGTAAGACTGGATTTTTTTTAAAAAAAATACAGAAATAAGCGATGTTTTTAACCTCATGTATTGTCTCTGTCTATAGGTAGTGACATTTTGGGAGGGGGAGATAGTGGATGCTAAAAATTACACTTTTTTCACTGGCAAGTGGGAGGCATCGTGAGTGTTTATGTTTTATGCTCATACCATCTCTATGTATGTCCTGGTGACTCACAGCATTCCAAACTTACATGTGAAAACATCTTTCTTACACTGTTTGCAGACCAGAGGACGATATAAGACATTGGTCCAAGTTCACATCATTTACGCCTCTTCTGGTAATTGGTTACCTAACTTGGTATTGTTCATCATCTTGAATCTTTTGATGATTTGTTTTTATGCCCTTCCTGCAGAGTCAGATTGAGACAGATGGTGGCAAGTCTCTGGACTTTAGCAACTATCCTTATATATTTATGGTATGGGATTACCTGACCTGTTCATTTGTTTATGGATATGCATTTTATTTACCATTTCTCTGATGCTACATGCAGAGATGGAAAGAGCAATATTTTGTCAATGTTGGAGCTGACTGTGGGTTAACCATCGCTGGTTTCTACTACGTCTGCTTTTCTTGTAGCGATGGCTCCATTAGTGGATTTTATTATGATCCAAATAGCAGGTAATGAATATTTTTCTGCCATTTATTTGTTGCAAATATTAATGGTATGGGATCGGATTCATTAAGAGAAGGTGGGCTGGTGTAAACACTTCTTTTTCTCTTCATGTGCAGTCCATTTCAGAAGCTCGAATTGAAGTGTACCAATGAGAAAAATTCTGGATTCACCTTTTCATCCTATGAGCTGCAGTGACAGGCCAGATGCCCTCGACAGAAGCATATAGTGTGGACTGAACTCATAGTCCCTAATGCTGTTGTATTAAAAGGAATGAGTGGTTGTTTATGTAACAGTTTGTTTTCTAGCAAGCTAAGCAAACTGTCACTTTGTAATCTGCAGAAGCATCTTGTCTTTTATAAAATCTACCTTTTGTATTATGTTTGTGTTAACCATGGAATGATGTGTCCAAATTTAGTTGGATAGGGAATGTGAGGGCTAAATGTTGCTTCAGAGAAATGTTATATACCTCTTCCACAATTGTTCTCTGCAATTGGGGATTTCTATTTCAACATGTCTATGATATACACATTGTGCGTGGTTCCTAATTACATGCATCATGAATACATGTTTCTGATACAATCATGATGTCAAGCTTTACTGAAGAGAAACTTCAAGATCTGATTGTTTTCTCTCACTCAAGTTCCTGGTACAAAGCTGTGGAGACCTTTCGGTTTCACTTGCAGCTATTGTATGTTTTAACTGTGACATAGTTCTATGAACAAAATAAACTTGGGGCATGTTCTTCGCCTTTGCCTTCAGCTTCCTGACATTATTAGGTAAATGAATTCTACCGATGTAGTTTCATAATGTCTTGATCTCATGCTTCAAGCTGTTGTTCATTCTCTAAGGAATAAAATACTTCTGTATCTGCATTGCATTAATTTACAGTCACTGCTAATCCAATAATAATGTTCTGCTGATAGGGTTACAGGATTACTCTGGCACATGATTTTACCTTCGATCGCACAAGGATGTGTAGACAGTGGAACAGGAGGTGTTTCTTCTCTTCTTTCCTGCAGAAACCAAGAAGAGATTTCCTTTGCCCTTCGTACCAAAGGCCTCTCAACACTCTCACTCCATGTGTCAAACAGATTGAGGATAGCATCAGTAATTACTTCTGAGAGCAATGTATCATCTTCCCCAGGTTCCAGCTTCAGCATCAGGTATCTGTTGACTGATATTAACTTCTCTATCATGTGCCGCCTATCAATGTTATATGCTACCATTGGCGCTTGGATTTTAGCAATCATCTTGAGCACCATCTGATATACTGTAGCAAATGCGTTTCGGAACACTTCGGATGCTGCTTCAGGCAGCTCCCTGTCTTTCCAGCCACTCTTCTCGTTCCCCAACTCGCGTTCTATGGTTGGCGCGAATGTTACAGTCTTCGGCTTGGTTGTGTTGACACGGAGCTTCTTCGATTCCATCAGCATCTCATTGGCTTCCTTCATTTCTGACTCAAACCTGCTGCTGACCTTGAAGTATGGTTGCTCTTGGTGTGCAGTGGGGCTCGGTGCGGTGAATTCTGCCTTGGTGATGCTTCCAGGAACACCTCAGAGGCCCCTCTGGATCGTCCGCTGTAATAATGCACACGGTAAAACATTTATCACGCATGCTCCACCATAGCGAAGCCATACTACAGTTGAATGTTTCGACTGAATTCAGCTAAAGATGTACAGGTAATACTTCATTTTCAATTATTAACAGCTGATTTGATGTGATGATGATTCCATGTGGGCCTGTGACTGACATACAGGAAGGTGCATGTTGCTGCAGTTTCCTGGGGGTTCCACGGTACTCGGCATGCCGTCGCTCCTCCTTGGCCCTGTTGCCTTCTGCGCTGGGTCCAGGTCCAGCCCTGGGCGTCCACATCATTTCCTCTTGTGCGGGTTTCTTCTTGTGATGCAGCATGTGCATCCATTTCTTGGCCTTGCTCTTCACCTTGCCCAGCACCGCCTTCTTCTGGCTCCCGCCTGGGGTCCTAGGCGACTCTGTCGGGCTCGCTGGTGGCGCCCGTGGTGAAGGCCAATATCGTTGTTGCTCCTCCCATTCGTAAGATGGATGTTGGCCTGCAAACGAATGTCCACCTCGAGGTAAGCGCAGGCGCATCATCACACTTCATCAAGAGATCGAATAAGATAACAATGTCAAGATGTCGTGGAAAAGAATTCAAGAACGATGAATCAAAACTGGGTGTCAAAATAATCCAAATGGAAAGATCTTTTACCATTTTGGACGAGGTGGTCACTTGGTTTGGTGCTGATCCCACGCTTTAGCTTTCTGATCTCGCTCATGGTTGTGCAGGAATAGGAACCACACCCGATCCAAATCCAAATCCTAAAAGCTTGGGAGGAGCTATGCAGAGCTGTGCCGGCAAGGCAAGAAATGGATTTGCTCGGCCTATCCTAAAGTTGGCAAACTTGAGGGCAACTTTTACGAGTTATAGCTGTTGCAAGGGTGAATTCTGGGGAGAGTGGTTGCGTCCTGCCCCCCCGCTATTCTTGGAGATTGTTTGGTGGTCGGAGGGAGGCGAGCCTTTTGTGCCGCATCCTTGGAGCCCTCCAATGTAGGGACGAGATCTACGAAACGAGATTCATATCTTTGTCGTGGTAGATGCGCCATGCTTTCCGCGTTTCTACAGCATGACTGATACTGATATAGCAGAGCCCAGGGGTTAAAAATCGTTTCTTTTACGAACAATGTCATTGCTCACCATCAATTTCCCCGATATAGTATGTTCAAAAAATTCCCCTATATAAGTAAGCACGGTTGACTTTGTACTTCTTTGGATTATAGATAGTACTACAAGTTTGTTGACTTTGTACTTCTTTGGATTATAGATAGTACTACAAGTTTGTTAAAAAAACAAAAATAGATTTTGGAACCCTGAAAAAACAAAAGATTGAAAAAGAAAATAGAAAAGGCATACCCATATCTATATAAGACTTTGTTCTTTTATTAAAAGTAGAAGTTCTGTTAATATAACAAAATAGACTTGGAACCCTGGAAAAACAAAAGACTTAAAAAGAAAATAGAAAAGGAATACCCCTTATATAAGTAACCATGGATAACTTTGTTCTTTTTGGGATTAAACGGTAGAAGTTCTGTTACAAAAACAAAATAGACTTGAACCTAAATTGCAAAAGATATAAAAATAAAATAATTTGGGATTAAATGGCAGAGGTTCTGTTACAAAAATAAAATAGACTTGAACCCAGAAAAACAAAAGATAACAAGATTACAAAAGATTAAAAAATAAAATAAAATAATTTGGGAAAACGGCAGAGTTTTGTTAAAAAACAAAATAGACTTGAACCCAGAAAAAAAACAAAAGAAAAAGTGAAAAATATAAGATTAAAAAATAAAATAAAATAATTTGGGAAAACGGCAGAGGTTTTGTTACAAAAAAATAGTCTTGAACCCAGAAAGAAAACAAAAGAAAAAATGAAAAAAAAAGACTTGAACCCAGAAAAGGGAAAAATGGAAAATATAATGTCAAGAATGGGATTCGAACCCATGCCCTTTCGGACCAGTACCTGAAACTGGCGCCTTAGACCAACTCGGCCATCTTGACATCTGTGATGAGTGCATTACTGGATTTTAATTATTTTTAAAAATGTACTATACTTCTAATCTAAGTTCTAACAGACATTTCTCAATAGAATATATAGAATGTAAGATTTACCAACGTTGAGACTCAAACGTCTTCATATGGTACTACTATGATTAATTAGATCGAGAAGATTGTTTGCGATGTACTCCGGTTTTAGATTGATGATGACCAATGAGCATAAGAATAGACAATTTTTGTATAAACACATGTATGTGATATTCAACTTTTTATTGTATCAAATAACGATGGATATCAAATCCAAATAGACCTCGTCTAGTCAAAGCAACTAAAGTTAAATCGAACTTTTTATCCAAATCCACTCCCATATCTAAACCAGGTATTGTCTGTATTCTGAAGGTTGCCTAGGAGACATGCCAGAACTCCGCCTACAGGCGATGAGCAACTGCTGCATAGAGTCCGAAGAAGGCTGATAGAGCATTCAGCTAACCTGCTCTTAACCAAGTTGTGCCGCCAGGTGACTAAAGAAAAGGAATACATATTATAGTTTTCTGAAATTCCTTCATCATTTGAACCCTCCAATTCCAATCATATAAAAAAATCAATTGCAGTTTTGAAAAACTTTGTTGCTACATCAATTTGTATCAGTTGTCAAATAAATAGCCTGACTGAGATGGTTCGCTCACTATGTCATTTTCTGTGTGAGAAGTTAAGGCGAGTACACAATGTTGTACCGATGAAACAGGTTCTCTCCATGCTCTCTGTAATCTGCTAGGCTGAAAGTTTGTTTACCAAACTTGCTTGATGCCGCAAAGGCAGCAGCACCCCTCCACGCGTCTAAAATGGGATCAGCTGCTCTGACAAGCTTCAGGGGAGCGAGGTAGGGCCGATATTGCCGTATCCCAGACTCCAGCCGAGGGATCATGCCAGGGAACAGGGAGCTCCCGCCAGTGACAAGGATTGACTGGCAGAGGCGCTCCTTCACAGACTCGTCCTCCATTAATCTCCTGAGTGAGATGCTGACCATCTCATCAATGCCAGCCTGGTCGATTCCTATCATGCCTGGCTGGAAGAGGACTTCAGGGCAGCGGAACCGCTCGATTCCAATGGCAATCCTGTAATCCTCTGCGGTGAGTGGCCGGATTTTGGGAGGCTCTGGAGTCAGTTGAACAGCTTCAGATTTGGACACAAATGTAGGGTCGATCTCCTGCACAATGAAACATCAAATGATATCTGATTATAGCCGAAATTGTTGATATCTGAAATGAAACTAAGATAGGATAGAATTGTCACCGCCAGAAGGAAATCTTGAAGCGGGGATTTTACCTGGAGCTTTGATGCGATTCGAACAAGTTCCGATTCATCGTCATCATTGCTGTCATCGTCATTGTCTTTGCTCATCTTGTTGTAGACTAACCAATCCTCGTCTCTCATTCCAAAAGTGTCCTCACCTTTGCCCCGATCAAATGCAGCTGAGGCAAGCAGCCGCATCCTTTCTTTCTGAGCTGCATTTAACCGTTCTCCACGGCCTACACCACCAGATGAGCTATGGTTCCCATTTGTCTGACCACCATTAACTTTCTGTCGCTTCCTCTGCTCAAATTTCTCAGAAAGTTCTGAATATCGGGACCGAAGCTCTTCAAGGTATAACTCTGGGTTCTCCCTATATAGTTGAATGAAACAAATTACAAGAGTAGCATATAATAGAACGTCTGGCAAATATTTAAAAAAAGATTTGAGGTCATTTATCTAAACATGAGGTAGACGATTCATACAGAATTCTAGAGACATAATACATAGGCACAGCCAAATTTTCTTTTCCTGTTCAATGTAGCAACATGGCTCGGTCCTTTGCTCTTAAAAAAACACAGGGCCTTACCTTATGCAAGATTAAAAACATGCATGGAAATACAATTTATAAAGGGTAATCACTATTTGGTATGGCAAAATACACAATGCGGTTTTGTCCTATATTTGAACATTGATCCACAAGGGGTCATAGTATCTAAAGAAGGAACTTGCTGAAAGTGGCTTTGAAATAACTAATACTGAAAATTAACAAGACATGGAACAATAGGAGTATCTTATCATTGGATATAAGAAAGCAAAGAAGATAAATTTCAAACTGGTTATATCACAACTTACGCACGCCTCTTTTCTTCTTGTTTCTCCCGCAAAGCCTCCTCTTCAGCACGCTTCTGCTTAGCACGCAATTTGCCCTCTGTTGTGGTTTTAAGTAATATCTGTTTCTTCTTTTCCTTTAACTGGTAAAATACACAGAAGTGGAATGCAACAATGGTTAGAGATTCCGGGGTATGTAAAGGTGTAAACTTAAGAGAATATGTATCTACAGTATGCACACAATATCCAGATGTTAGAAGCACATGAATAAAATTCTGTAGATAATAACTGAACAAACACACACCTGTTCTGGCGTCAGTGTCTCATCAGGGACAGATACAAGTGGATACTTATCAGCTGCTGAGGCATCAGTTTTCTCATCATTGCCATTGGACTCCCCTTTTGCTTTCCTTAGGGATTGTGTTGCTTTCAAAATGGCAGATTTGATTTCCTGCTGGGAAAGATATCCAGATCTACCTAGAATAGCTGTTGCTTCTTGTTCCTCAGCTTCATCAAGTTGCTCCATTACTTCCTCCAAATAGGAAAGTTGCTTTTCTAGTTCCACTATCTTCTGAGATCTCTTTGCAGCAGCCATGTCTCGCAAACGTTGACTAGCCTTTTCCTTCAAAGCTGCTTTCCTTGCAAGTTCTTCCTCAGATGGTGGTTCGTCCTTTGGTGGGGGAACCCATGGTAGCTGCCAATACCTCATTTTCTCATCAGCTTCTTCCTTATTGTTCTGCAGCATGAAGTGATCAATCCATGGTGTTACAAGAATGTTCAGTAACAGAGAAAACATATAACTAATATACTTTTGGAAGAAAAGAATCACCATCCCAAGGAAGTACAAGCACAATGATTTGTCAAATCCTATAGAACGCCCTATGCACTCTATACAAATTCATTCAAAACAAGAATGCAAAAATTCAAAGCTTTATATAAAGGGCGTACCCAGTGCAGAGAGCTCCCGCTCTGTGCGGGGTCTGGGGAAAGGTGTCAGTGGCAAGCCTTACCCTCGCCTGTGCAATGCGAGAAGACCGCGACTCGAACCCAGGACCTTCCGGTCACAGGCGGTAAGACTCTACCGCTTGCACCAGGCCCGCCCTTCAAAGCTTTATATAAGAACAGAAAAATATATACAAGTTTCTTACTTTAAATATCTGCAACTCTGCCATATAATCAAGAGCTATATAACAATGCTCCTTCTTCAGCTCTTCAGCCTTATCCCATGTAATACTTGCCCTGTTCAATGTAAAATGGTACTGTTACATGGTAGGAAAAACAAACACTATGAAGTACTTCAGAAATATACTATCACCTACATGTGATAGGGATATTTTAGAGAGAGAAGCTGCCTCAGAAAATCAGTAATGTGAAATCCACCAACATTGGTTCTGCAGCATGCCCCCAACACAGGCTGCCCTTTCAAAAACTGAAAAAACCGATCAAACAAGGCTTTTAGTTCAGAAAAACAACAATTTAATTTGAAATACACAGGTGGAAAAAAAAGCAGAGATTTTATTTCACAGAAACGCTTTAATGATTCTAATAGAGTTTTCTTTTCATTATTGACTACTACAGGGATCATGACCAAGGAGCAAAATCCATTTTACCCAAAAAAAAGGAGCAAAATCCATATTGTGGTTCATACACTCAAGGATGGATTTAACATGATAAATTCCGTATGTCGAACCCCAGCAGAAACTGAAATAATATTTTTCCCAAAAACTGCCTGCAATATCACACTAGATTAAGGCAAGCTTGACTAAAGTTGTTCGGCTAGGAGTATCAGTGGACAATTTCCCTTAAAAATGTGAATAATGACAGCATCTTGGAATGTCAATAAAAATACTCTGTAGCTGCATGCGAAAGCAGTCTTCAGCAGTGGTAGATTCATTTCTTTTTACCACAGAATTATCAATAGATACAATTCTAGTCGTTAAATATTATTAAACATCAATTGCAATATTTAAAACACATATGCACTGCATTTATTTTACTGGACGGAAGACAAAATCAGCCAAACATTCTGTTATATCTGGTGAAAGTTGGAGAGAGGTGTATCTTGGGGACAAGAACTTACTGGAACAACATGACAAGTTCCATGTTCACATGAAATAGCCAGCCCGTCTTCGTTACAGTTTCCAAGTTTCTGATTGTACTTATAACTAAACGCGTTGTCGATGCCAAATGCTACATTTCAGATACAAAGCAGCAGCATCAGCATTGCAAACCTTATGATAAAGTAACTAATAACATATAACTAGATGCAGCTCATAACATCAAGATCACATAAATTATTACCAATGGATGGTACACCATATGTCTCGAAAAGTAGTTCTGACATTCGGACTCGAGAAAAGGATGGATTACATTCACATTCTGTCATAAGAATTGGATGGCCCACCTGTTGAGCATCATTGTTAGCTTTCAACAACACTCAGCCGAATAACAGTTTGGTTGAAGAAAGAGAAGTCACAAATTTCTGGTAAAGGATATATACGGACAGATAATATAGCCGTCTTAATAAGTGTCAGCATGTCTGATGCGGATTAACATAACTGAAGCAATGTGCAGTGATTACACTATTGGAACATGGAAGTGCTGATTTAGGAAGACAACTCTTCCTTGTTTATGTTTCGGTATCATGGACTGGTAAGGAGAACAAACTTACCAACAGAGTTAACTTGACAACCCATGCTCATTTTGTATTTAAAGTAGAGTAGCTCAATACCACTCATTTATTGTCATTTTGCCTCGCCTTTATGAAAGGCTGCAGCTTGAGTTCGTCTTGGAAATATTAGGACACCCTACTGACTTGAAAAATTCTACAGATGAACTCTGTACAATATAAGAACCTCTAAGATCTGCATCTGGAGAGAACCCAGTATCATCAGATTCATTACACACACTGAACTGATATAAACCACCCAAGGCTCCTGTGATTCAACAAGACTAGCTACACCAGCATTTTTCTTATGTCTCAAATACAATGCACAGCAAATTAACAAATAAAGGTAAAGATAATAATAGTTCAATAACAACAGAAGAAATATAAATTATTTTGGAAAGAAACCAGAACACAATGCAAATTTACCTCTGAATTGGCACCTAATCGATCAAAGCCATAGTCAAGAATCTGCAATAGATAAATAATACTGTATCAGACAAGAAAAAAGAACAATAACAAGGGCAAAAGGAATATGCCCTAGAGTGTAAACACCATGATCCAGAAAATTAAGAAGTCACATGTTTTGTTTATATCTTTGAGCCATAAGATTGCAATTGGCATTTACTGCCATTATAGGGGACCATCTGAATCATGAGACGGATGATCACTCGGCTAATAGTGGAGTAATTACTCAATATAAAACAGTTTACGGGAGTATTTCACTATTTTGCTTTGACAATGTTTTTTTACCATCAATCATGTTTCAACCACGGATTATGGACATAAAAAATATCATTTAACACATGTAGTACTTTAGTGATTTTGCCCTAACTAAAACTTCTAATGTGATTTATCGAGAATGTAGTTGTTTAAATGTATTCTAGAGAAGGGTGATGGAACAGATTGATCACTGGTTTATCTATCTTCAAAATTAAATATGAATAACAAAGAACCATCTATATATCTACTGAGAACTAAAAACTGGTGGATGGTGTCAGAGAACAAACATATTCCATGTACTCGAACTGATAGACAACATCGTCATCAAATGGAGAGCGAACTGCCGATCTTGTGCAGTCAAAGAACTTCATTAGAGATGGATCAGTGTCCCCAACAATTGAAACAGTTTCACCTGTACCATGGAAATTAAATTACAATGAGTTGAATAATGAAACTTTCGTTAATCCTCTTGCAAGTCCGTTGATTGAAACAGTCATGAGAGTTGAGAGCTTCAAATAAGTAAATTTCTGCTCCTTTCATATAATCATTCAAAACAATATGAAGCTTACAGAGCACTCAGCAAACACAACGATAACAGTAGAAATATCTGGGCTTTAGAACATTTTGCAGGATTACTTGTAGCACAACTACATGAAACGGACCAAAGTAACATGGGATCATAAAACACAATCCTATCGAGTCTATGCAGACAACTAAAATTTCAATTTGTATCCAGTTCCCCGTGCACTACAACAGAATTAGTTCATGCAGACAAGAGTGAAATCACACAAACAAATGGAAATCAGCTTGAGTGGTATCGGAATCGATCTCTATAACCGTCCCAAATGATCAACGTACTGTCACAGTAAACGCTCTTGAATCCCCCACAACAATAACGATTCTTAAGAGTAAAGTATAATTCCTGCCAGCGGGAAACTGCACACTCAACTTCTGAAACCGAACAGCAAGGAGCAACTAAGCAAACACGAGAACAGAAAATCTACACTTCCACGCAGTTTTCAAGCACCAAATCAACACGAAGTAGCATTCTCCGTAGCGTAAGGCGGCGTACCAGTGCTGCGGTGGCGCGGCCTCTGCACGACATTGCGGAACGAAAGGCGCGGCTCCGCCTCGCCCGCCCACCTGCACGGAGGCAACCGCCACGTTACAGAATACTGGAAGGCCCGCTAGGGTTAGGGTTTGGGGAGTGCCCGGCGCGGCAGGAGCTCTTACCCGATGCGGAACGTAGAAGCGCCGTTGTCGATGACGATGGGGGTGGACGACGGGAAGCGCGCAAAGTCGGCCTCCCGCCGAGGGCGGGTCACCGATGACATCTCGCCGGCGGCGGCGGCGACAGGGCTCGCCGGAAGCGGGGGAGAAGAGGGGTTTGGAGCTTTTGGTAACCTTGTCCTTTTTGCTGCGTCGTCCTCTTCCTCTTCGCGACTCGCGAGCTCGAGTCTACTTGGCGTCTTGGGCCTTGGCGATCAACACGGGACCAGGAGTATTAGCGTAAAACCCCCTGTCATTTCACATAAGTTGTATGCAGAGCATCAGAGGTCGCACATTGACATACTCCATTCTGCATTATCTTTCCTTATTAGTTTGCAAAGGCCACGAAGGATAGCAGAAGTGAAAATATTGATAGCTACAAAGTTTCTATTACTTGGCTAAAGATGGTAACAAAATGCAGTTGACGGTCTCTAGCACAAGATATAGAAGGCAATTATTTATTGTTTGTATATACGATTTTCGATATATTATAACATCGACTATATTTTTGCATGATACTTGATGAATTGATTTAAACTCATGAAGTATGACAAACTCGAATTTACATTTACTAAGAGCAGCTTCAAAAATCCTCCTAAATCTCACTCTCCAAATTATCATTTAGAGAGTCATTTGCATTGTTTTCTATATCTTTTCACTCTCCAGCAGTTTTATATATCTCGTGCTCACTCTGCAGAGCCATTCTCGTTTTTCTATTTTTAGGTAGCGAGAAATCCGGAATAGATAGTGGTTGTATTTAGATAACCATTTAAAAAAGCTGTTGAAGGGTTTCATCATAATCTCTTCCTAGCAATTAAGAAGGATATAAGGAGTCTCTTGGAGTTGCTCTAAGTGTGATAAATAATTAGTTATGCAACCTTAACTTCATCGTTGGAGCTTTTGTCAGTGCAATTGTATTTTCTTTTTCTACATCTATTCATCAATTTGTTTGTCACAGCACTACTCTTATGTCACAAGAAATTCACGTATGTATAGTCATGTGTGTAATTTTGGATCCAAAGATTTAGTGATTTGGATGGAACGATATAGCCATGTGTTATGTGATACAGCCAACATTTATATCCTACAATAATCGTTATGCAAAACTACACAATATCACACAACATCTAGTTGCAAATTATAACTCGTCGCAGTCCGAGAAACCTTTCATCAGGGAAAAAAAAAAAACCACAATTTCACCCAATAATTTCGTCCTGGTTTTAAGTAAAAGTCCTATTTAGTTTCCATAAATTAAGAGGAATTAGAAAGTAATCTAATAATAAAATGAAAAGCATTTTCTAGATATTGATTTTAATTCATATGATCCAAAAAGACCGTAAGTGTTGCTTTTTTTTTTCTAAACTTTGCATTGCGCGGAACGTTGAGAAAGAAGACACCCATTCCCAGCACAGATTTTTTTCCACAGTGCAGAAAATCAGCAGGGCCAAAATTTACACGATACTTCTCAATTTGCGATCAAACAGTATCGGTTGTTCTCGAAGCATATGCTAGCGACAAGTTAAAACCGCGCATAATGCAGTTGAACATGTCAAAATTCGATTAAATCCACTCTCTCTGTTTTTCTTTCTGATATAAGGAAATCCACTCCTCTGCTAAAAGGGACCGCAAAAACCACAGAACACAAACTTCTTTCATCCATTCAGTCCTTCAAGAGTTCAAGGAATATTGAGTCCCCGTAAATCGCTTCTCCTGTTCCTTGCCACCGCCCGGCCTGCCCTCCGCCTTCCCCTTGCTCACGCCACTGCCAGCCGCCGAAGGGGGCGCCAAATCGAACCTTTCTCTTGGGTACACCCGGAGCTACGGCGTTCACTGCCGCCGCCGGAGACGGCGTGGGCGGCTGCTCCACCGGCTTGCCGTCCATCCGCGCCGCGACGCCGGTGAACAGGGACGGCTGCGGCGGCTCGTCGCTTCCTTGTTGGCTGGCGACGACGCGCGGGGGCTCCACGTAGTCGAGCGGCGGCGCGAAGTCCACCGCGCAGACCGTGTCGAGGGAGCAGACCGCGTCGGCCGGCTGCGCCTCCAGCACGTCCAGGTAGTACCGCCGCTCGCCCTCCGTCACCGCGATCGTCTCGCCGGCGGTCACGCACGGGAACTTGCCGAAATTGTACTCCAGCCTGCACGGCAAGTTCAGAGGACAGACGGTTAGCTGAATGCTTCATCACAAAAGCAAAGCCTGAATGAAAAAGAAAAGAAAAATTCAAAACTTCGTCGTCTGGCACTCACAGTTCCCTCGGGTGGGAGACATGGAGGAAGTCCTTGGTGTGTGCCTGCAGCTTGATGAAGGTGGCCTTGGGCAGCGACGTGCTCCTCACCAGCACGATCTCGTTCTCCAGGACACCCAGGTGCGCCAGCAACTGAAAAAAAAAAGAGAACACAGAGACCCGCGTCAGGTTCTTCGTTCATGGCGGCTGAATTACGGTACTAACTATGCACCGGGGATTGTATCCGAAAGGACGGTGGATACTTACCCAGCACGGGGATGAACCCTTCGTCGGCGACGAACTCGAGCACGCCGCAGTGCGTGACGCGCTCCGTGCTGGGGTTCTTGATCTGGAACTAAGGATGAAAACGGAAACGGAATATCCCGAACTCAACCGCATCGTTTTCTATATTTCACCCGAGCGAATTCGTATTTTCGGACAAAATACGGAATACTAAATTCAAATTCGGATCGAATTCGGTTTAGGTTTTGTTCGACCGATTTCTAGTTTTCTACATTTTATTCGGAGTCTTCCGTATTCTAAATTCAGTTCGAACCGAATTTGGTCCAGCTCGCGCACGAGCAGCCCACCTGCGCCCTCGGCCCAGACAGCCTTGGCCTCCCCAACGGCCCAGCCGAACCCCACCTCCTCTCGTGGCCTGCTCCGACGCACAAAGCCCAAGCCACCAGGCCCGCTCCGCGGTCTGTTCCTTCCCTTTGGCCCAGCGCGCGCGCATGGCCCCTAGGCCCAAGCCAAGGCCCGCATGGCCCATGACCGCGCGCCCCAACACCCAAACCCTAGAGCAGAGACGCTCCCGACCGCCCCCAGGTGCCGCTGCCGCTGCCTGTCCATTCCCCGCCTCGGTGCCCGTACCCAGCGCCACAGGATGAGCGCCGCGTGTCCCGGAGCCCGCACGGTCGTGCACTTGTTTAATGCTATGCACTTGAATTAAATCATGCACTTGGTAGTTGTGAACTTGTTATGTATTTGGTCGTGCACTTGTTTAATGCTATGCACTGTGGGTCGGTATTTCGTATTGAATTTTCGCATACCGGCCGTGTTCGACATAATTCAGCTCGAATTGGTTCGTTTCCGAAGTTCTAGATATTCCGTAAGTTCATGTTCGTTTTCATGTCCGGCTTGTCCGCTTTCGCTTTCGCTTTCGTATTTCAAATGTAAAAGTAGAAAACGGTTGATGAGTTTTTTTTTTATCAAGTTCCACTGTTTTCATCCTTATCTGGAACAGCATCGGGTACTGGATGTTGATGAGGCGAGCAAGCCGATCAAGGGCAGACAGCGGCATGATAACTGAAAATCAAGATGCAGCAACAGAAAGTTAGAACATTGCATATGTGCATCCGGAGAAAAGGAAATTAGAGCATCTCCAAGAGTATCCTAAATCTCCTCATAATCCTTGGTTTTTAGTAAGATGAGAAAAAATCCCTTTCCAATAACTCCTAATATATCCTCCTAAAATTTACGCACTTGAAAAATTCTCTCCTATCGCGCGTAACTTTATGCGGACTCGGTGTCGCTCGGAAAGAGGTTTCCTATGCGGCTTCATCTTCGCGTGCCTTCTTTTGCCGCGATCCACTCCTTCCCGCGCGAGTTCTCCATCGCTAGTTCCTACATCGCGAGTTCCTTCGTGGCGTCCAACGCTCGCCGTCGAGGGTAGACGATCGACGCCACCATGGACGTAGCGACGAGGTACATACTCGATCCATCGATCTTCCTTGTTTTGCCGTGGGCTTGCTGCGGCACGCCGCCACCATGGACTGCCTTGGCCGTCGTTAGGTTTCCCTTGGCCGTCGCTAGGTTTGCCGCGGCCGGCTGTGTGCTTCTTGCCGCGCGTCCGTGGCCGGCTGTGTACTTCTTGCCGGTGCTGTGTACGTGATGATGGGCGGCTGGTGCTACTGGCCTGCTGATGGCCTGTACGTGCTGCTTACTACTGTTCGCATGGTACTGTTCGCATGGTATTGTTTCCTGGTTGTGATGGTTATGATGTTCTAAACATTACTTTCAGATTGTTGGCCGGCCTGACTGGTGGCTGGCGGCCTGTGGCTGAAGGTCGGGATGTGGTGCCGCCCTGCTGGGAGGTGCTGCCGGCGATCTGTGGCTAGGAGATGGTGCCGACCTGCTGGGAGCTGGCCACGGCCGGCTGGAACTGCAAGGCTAGGTCACGACGAAGGAAGGAGGAGCGACGGCGGCGTCGAAGACTTTTGCGGGGAAAAAAGTGATGCAGAAAAAACCTAAGTGGGACCAAATTTTAATTTTTTAGGAGTGAAATATTGGATACTATTGGAGATGGACTTCTTTTTCTCTCCCAATATCTTTTTAGGAGTTGAAAAACATAAAGTTTTTTGAAGAAAAATTTAGGATCCTCTTGGAGATGCTCCGAAGGAAAAAACACAAGGAATAAAGCAAAAAGCTTTACCCCTGTTTCCGTCCTCATCTGCGTTCTCCTTCTTCAGGAGAGACAAGGGCAGGCAGAGGTAATACTGCACGAACGTTTGCGACTGCAAGCGGAGATACTCCTCGAAATCCTCAACGTGAAGATCAAGCAAGATTGGTTGATCCGTCCTTCTGTCTAACTCTGTTGATCCAAAATCTAAGTCGAACCATGCAAAAGGAGATAATGATGATCGACTAGAATTACGCAATCAACGGCTTATTTGGTCACTTGTAGTCTGAGCAAATTTGATTGTCGTGTCAACAGTAACTTAAGATCGTCTTAATTAGCAATGCTAGTCTAGTAAGCAACCAAGAACCCTTCACGGATCGATCAGACTACGAAAATCTGGAGAGAAAAAAGAGGAGGAACATGAACATGAAAAGAATTCGAGAAGCAAATCATACCATCGTGAACTCGGTGATGTGTCGTGCCCGAGCCCTTTGCGCCTGTCAAAATCTTCTCTCTATCTTCGAACTTCGCACGGGAGCAGAAGAACAAAATCCGAGGACCGAGCGTAGCTCGGTTGGCTTGCTCGCCAGGTGTGCCAGCGGCCGGGCGTGAGTTCGACACTCGCGTGCCTCACGGGTTTTTTCAATTTAGGTCCCTCGTGTGTGGATGTGCCACAATGTGTGTGTGCGCGTGTGGTGGTGTGAGTTATATATGTGTTTAGATGAAAAATCCAATCGGGCACAAGCCAACGTGAAGACTCAAATTTAGCATTTTTTTTAGCTCCTCCGAACTTCTGAAAAGTGCACTATGTAAAAAAAAGATTCTCCGTCACATCAAATTTGCGGTACATGTATGGAGTACTAAATATAGATGAATTCAAAAACTAATTACACAGTTTACTTTAACTTTACAAGATAAATCTTTTAAACTTAATTAATCAACGATAATAATTCATAAATATAAATAAAATACTACGGTAGAGAATCTTCAACGTGCAAAGTTGCCCAAGTAAATACTGGGAGTGCTCCCGATGCAGGGGAGGGGCGGCAGATCAGTATCGGCGGCGGATTCCGCAGCACAGCAGCCTTCGTCCGCGGCTCCAGGACACCAAGCCAGGCCCACGTGCCGGTGAAATCGGCACGAAAGAAAAGACGCGCGAGCCTCATGCCTCTGGCCTCTGGGTCCGACGAAATTACGTGTTCGGACCCGCGCCGCACCCGCTCTGTTTTGTTTCTTCCCGTGCTCGCCTTCGCCGGCGGCTGCGCTACGCCGCGAGCCCCCAAAACCCTAACCCTAAATTTGGGGGACTGGGATAAAGAGGGGGAGGAATCGAACCGGCGACTTGCGGCGGCGGCGGCAGCGATGGCGGCGAAGCGGGAGATCTCGAGCACCCTGAGGAACCTGAAGGTGAGGAGCCCCTGTCCGTCGCCGCCCTCGGTTCTTCTGTCTCCGTGGATTGGCTGGCATCTCACGGGTTTCTGTGTTCGTGTGGCGGCTGCGCAGTTTATGCAGCGCGGCGCGGCTGCGCAGAAGGTCGAGGAGAAGGCCAAGGTGGAGGTACAGGAGGTGGTGACGGCGCCGAGTGGAGGCTTCGGCTCGTCAGCGCAGATCGTTAGGAAGTGGTATGGAGATTAAAAGCTTGTTTTTGTTTTCATTCTTTCCTGCTGTTATGGTCTTCTACTTGATCAACATGGTTCCGGAGATTTGAGAGTTCAGTTCAAGCTAGCATGAAAACTGTGTACAGTGAACATGTGCATTTTAGTTTTGGTATATCTTTCCATCCAATTAAAATGGACTGTTCATGGCATGTTGGATGAATATTGCAGCTTTTTTTTTCCAACAGTGATAATAACTGGACAGAAATGGACATGAAGATGCTTATGTGATTATGGCAGTAGGATTGTAGGAGTGTTAGAATAGTGTTACATACTTGTGTGGCACGATTATCCTCATACATTGAAAAAGATAAATGCGCATTTTCGTTATTATAGCTACTAATGTCGTGTGGAAAATTCTTGATAAAACTAGCTTTCATGCACAGGTGCTGATTAAACTGGTACTGTTTCTCTATGCAGCATAGTTATCATGGAGGGTAATCCTCACCCAGGAGCTATAAAGGGTCGGATCTCTTTCCAAAATTTCAATCCATCTATCGATGTGAGTTTGGAAGGTTGTTTTTGTTGCATTTGCCATTCTGGCAATTATGTACTTGTAGATTTGTGTTCCCTTACACAATCCTAGATGTGTATAGAAACTAAATGAAGAGGCAAGAGGTGACCGCCAAACAGAATCAGCTTCCCCCAGTAATCGTGACCAAGACAGTGCAAACTCCAGCAGGTTAGCTATTTCTCTGTTATGTTACTTTAGTAAATTCAATCTGTCACAAAATATGTTTCTTGGTAATTATTAAATGATAAGCGCACCTAAATAAGAAAGAGCTGGAATGCTTATAAACTAATCACTAATAACTGTCCGCGTCGTGATATCAGACAAGTTTATATCAATATTTTAGATGTTATAACACTTGGTTTACTGGATACTCGTAATTGATAATTGACACCAATGTCAGGATGAAAATTTCTAAAATCGTATGGAATCCATTTGTTGAGATGTTATGGACTTCTCAGACTCGAGTTTTGTATCTGTTAACGAACTATATACTAACAGTCTTCTCGTTGTATTGTTTTACTGAATGGGGATGATGGAAATTGCAAAGGTTATTTAATTTTAGAAAGTTTTGTGTATATGCTATGAAAGCTTCAGGATCTGCATACATGCTTACAAAAGCTCATTCTCTATCGTAGTGCAAATGGCCTGTCAAAACCAGATTCAGTTTTATCACTAAATAGTAGGCTGTAGGCCATACAAAAGGTTGTGGATGTAGTATAGCATCTACAGTTCTGTAATTCAATATCAGATTACTTCTGTAGTTTTTCTATCTATGAAATGTATATTGATGGATGCTTCATCTTTACTTGATATATGGTTGATATGAATTTGCATGTGATACCTTTTGCAATGAAATGCAGAGGGGATGAAGTTCCAGCATCGAGATCTAGAGATTTTGACATTCCCAGTTCAGAAAGCATATCTCTGAATGAACTGAAAAGGAAAGAGCCCGAACTCGATATGGAAACACTGCCATCTTATAAGGAACCAAAAACGAACGTTGATGGTAGGTCATCTTCGCAAAGCAATGGTCGTGGATCAAACAAGTCCAACAAGCGTGAAAAGCTCGACTTCAATCATCTAAGACCAAAGAAATAAAAGTCGCATTCGAGTTACCATAACTATGAGTAGCTCTTGTACTTTGTTTGTAGTTGTACCCAATTGGACATTTGCCATGTTTTGTCGATTATATATCTAGAGGGCTGGTAACCATGTCCATGTGGCATGCTTGTTCTTAACTTTAGTGAGATGGTGTTAATCATTATATTTCTACTCCATTACTCTGTTGTAAGGTGTGAGGATCTGCTTTAGAGCAGTGAGGAATACAGTTCTGCTTATGTTTTATGCCGCACACATTGTTGGCGAGGTGATGATCGTTGCGTTTTGCACTGTGTTGCATCCTCCATTTAATTGCAAGCGAATGCACGCCTTGCCTCATCTTTTGATGCCGCCCTTCATTTCTCTTGTTGCTGTTCCCTAATGTATTGGGACTCGCCTGCATGTATTGGGACTCGCCTGTTGCACATAACTTGTTTAGTTTTCACCTGTCCCAAAAGGTGAAAGCTTGTTACATATTCCACATCGGAGGTCTGAAAGGTGGGGTGGTCATGTACGAAGGAGATCTTTAGAGGCACCAGTGCATTGTGGAATTCTTAGTCGAGATACTAATGTGAGGAGAGGTAGAGTAAGACCGAATCTGGAGAAGACAATAAAAATATATTTAAAAGGTTGAGATATATCTAGAGATCTTTGTTTAGATAGGAGTGTTTGGAAAGCAGCTATCGACGTACTTGAATCGTGACTAGGGATGTTGGGTTTCAACTCTAGCCTATTCTAACTTGTTTGGGGACTAAAATGCTTTGTTTGCTTAGGACTAAGGCCTCGTTCGCTTCGCTGAAAAAGCAAGCTAAAACACTGTCCCGGCTGATTTGTTGTGAGATAAAAAACACTGATCCGACTAAAAAAACAAGCTGAAAAAGACGGATTATAAAAGAAACGAACGTGGCCTAAAAGGCGGCGGCGGCGGCGGCGGCGGCATCCTCCTCCTCCTCGTCCTGAAAGGATTTGACACTAACGATTTTATGCGATCCCTTCGTATAGAAATCTTCATTCTAAGCACCCCTTTGGAATGTAGGAAAATGAAATATGTTTTTTTTTTCTGTGAAAATGAATTGATTTCTGGAAAATTCCTGTATAATTCGCGCGTTACAAATCGAAGGATTTTTCTTGGCTGAGAGAAGGCTCCAATTGGCTCCAATTTTGCATCTAAAACACGTTGGCCCCACTTGTCAATGACCGATGTCGTCCAGATGTCTACTCGATTTGTTTCTCCAATTCTTCTCTTTCAAGTTTCCTCTCGGCACATCGGCGGAAGGCGCTCAAAGCTAAACCTAGTTTGAACCTGTACTAGCCGGCGACGGCGGCGGTGGAGCGTGGGATACCCGGAGATGCCGGCGGCGTCTGTGGTCGCGTCGGCCGTGGAGAGGCTACAGACGGCGGCGCAGGACGCCGCCATGTCCTCGTCGCGCTCGGCCGTCGCTTTTTCCGAGCAGGCGCAGCAAACCCTCGTGCCCAGGGCCGCCGGGTAAGCCGTCTCCGCTGACTCCTGCCTCCATCTCCTCTCGATTCGACGCATCCGCGGTCATGAGATTTATGCTTGCTCTGTTGTTTGCCCTGATTTGGTATGGCCACGCGGAAATTGCAGCGTGCTTCTTCCAATCCCCAGTAATAATTACAGCTGTACTTCTGATCTTATTACTGTACTTAATGGAATCAGTTTACTTCCAGCCAGTTTGGCTTACGTTTACACAAGCAGTATGAGGTAGTATCGTGCGATATGAGTGATTCATGGTTTGGTAGGCAATGTACTTTAATTATAACTTCATGTTTCCAGTGGTTTAAATTATATGAAGGGCAACTGGTGGTTTTCCCCGGAACCTTCATGTAACCAAATTTCCAAAAGAGAAGCATAAGAAATCCCTTGTCTGAAGCTTACAGTTACTGTCAAGTTAAACTGAAAGCGGTAGCTTGATGTATTGAATTTTATAGGTTTAAGAACTTCAAATGACTACTACTACTGAAAAAAAAATTCTTAGAGTTGTCTTAATTCAAACTTTTTAAAGTTTGACCGAATTTATAGAAAAGAGCGTTAAGATTTATGACACAAAATTAGTATTATTGAAGGCACCATAAAGTATATTTTCAGAATATGCTCATTTGGTATCACAAATATTTGTACCTTTTTCTATAAATTCGGTCCAAAATGAAAAAGTTTGACTTAAAGGCAACTTCAGGAATTGATTCATTTGGGCATGGAGTAGTAGTTACTTGTGTTTAAACTTTTAAGTGGAGGTAAGATTGAAAGTGGTAGCCAATCTGTAAAGCTGGTGTATCAAAGTTCTTATGAGTTTTAAATCCTAGAATATCTGTCCAGTGTTCAACTTTGTCTGTGATTTCAGCTGAAGCAAACAGTGTTTACCCCTTGTTGACACCAAAATTTGATAAGCTTACCCTGAAAAAGAAGAGATCGGCCGATGATGTTAAAAACAAGAAGATTTCCTAAATAAGGGATATTTCATAGCCAAGATAGTTGATCCGTTATGGAACTCAGCTTTGGCGCACGCATAGGTCAATTCGGAAATCATATGTGATTGCCAATGCTCAAGAAGGAAATAAAATATTATATTTGGAGGTTGTCACGTATGCACAAGGCATAGTTCAGATAGTAGTTAATGAATATTTGCATGCATGCAAGGCGCAACGTCCATAATCAAGTTGATTTGGCTTACTAGGGAGGCAAATATGGAAAGGTAGCTAACGAGAGAAAGCCTGATCACGGAGAGCATGAGATCTTGGCATGTACTACGTGTTCTATTGGGACGGCAACAACTTTGGAAGCAAAGAGAAGAAGAATAATTTAGTTAAGTCCAATTGCCATACGAGCTGAAAGCCAAATCGATTTCTATTTACCAATGAAGTCTACGGGAGTCATCTGACAGGTGCACGAGATGGTAATTAATTAAAGAAAGAAGCACATGTCAGGAATTATTGGAGATTGATAATATTGTGGCCTGGCCGTATGTTTGCATAGCCACGTTTGCAGAACGTGCATGGGAGACCTGGACCCGGCTCAGTCAATGGAGATATATTCTTCTTGTAAAATTAGATTATATTTTCATCTTTATTTTAGAGTCATGCTTGTACACGGCAAAGGCCAACCGACTTGTGTATGTGTATATATACGAGTTTATGGCCTATTGTAAAAAGACATCCAATCAATCAATACAATTTATTTTTTTCGGCTTCACGCCAACCCTTAGGAGTAGGAGTAGCGTAGATCTCGGCGAGTTCTTCAACAAGCAGGGCTGCATCGGTCCAGCTGACCTCCGGTTTGTGTGTAAGTACCGTCATGACTTATACTTCTGTTTGTACGGCTGCATCGGTTAAGTTCGACCTCCACTGCGAACTCTAATATAAGCTAGTTATCGACTCTTATCTAGTTCAAGTACGGCTGCATCGGTTCGGTCGACCTTCACTGTTCGAATTAGATTAAGGTGAAGTTAACGGCTCTATCTAAGGGTGGCGTCCTCGGGTAGATTCATTAAGTTACCGATCTTGCTGCTGTTCTCATTGCCATTAGTTTCAGCAATATCAACCTGCTCGGTCGAGATCGATCTAGATCGGCCTCACATCCTTTTTAGTCCATCGTTTATTTTTGCTATATTGCGATAATCTTTACTTCAAATGGTGAATCATGTTTTATCGGTTATTCTACTTCGATTTTGATTGTGCATAGTACGCATTCAAAGACATGTTTCGATCTTGGATAGATTCACTAGTTAATGAGATCTAATCTAATGACACCACTATAGCTGCATCGATCCGGTCGAACCGCACTAGTAAGACTTTAGATTAGAAGTTACAAGTAGTGGTTTTGTTCGTGATCAAGACATGTACTCTGTTTGTTTGCTATGCCTGCATCGGCTAAATAGTCGATCGCTTGTGCATTAACGCCTATAGCGTGTCTCTATGATTCTGTTAAATGTGGATAGATCCGTTTGCTTTAAGGGCTTGATTTGTTTTCTTTATCACGGCTGCCATCGATCCGATCGAACCCTACTGTTGGAGATAACAGGTTAGGTCTGATGAGTCCATAGGTCTGTCCATGTTAAATAGTCGATTGTTCACATGCTGTAGTCTCTTTTCTACCTGAATCGGCTATTTCAGCCGATCTGCTTGAGCTTTCACACATATAGCATGTCTTTCGAAAAGCCTGTCAACGTATAGATGGTTTTACGGATTCTGCGGTTTTAGTTTGTTATTATCATCATAGCTGCCATCGATCCCGTCGAACCTCACTGTTGATGGTAACAGAGCATTTGTAGATCCATTTGTACCAGACAGTCGATTTTTTGTTTGCATGTTATATCCTTTCTCGATTAGATTTATCGGCTCGATGCTTTACACCGGTAATTTCCACCTAGCTGATGATTTACTCATATCTGCGCGTATTGTACCTGTCATCATAAAATCAATCGCGACCCGCAAGCTTCACAGTTCGTAACAACCGATTTCTTCGCGTATCGGCTATTTAGTCGATTTTCCCGTCTGGCTGCTCCCGAAGCGGCATACTTGGAACTGTCTGGTAAAAACCGGTATGTTCCACCTTAAATTACTGATAAACTTTCTCTCCTTGTCAATTGCAGGTCAAATTGACTGGCACGCCCTCGGGAGGAATACGCAGGATCGGCTAGCCTTGCGTTGAAGCCAAGCGGATCTCCGGCCTTGCTCCATCAAGCATATTCTTCCGGCTTGCTGAGTGCCCGGCGCATCGACACGTTTTTGCGCCAACACCCCTGAACTCCCTGAACTTCAAATTTGTAACAAAATATGGAGAACACCAGTGTCACTCTATGGTTATCAATGTTAGGAAACCTGAGCTTAGCGTCAGTTATATGTTATTCATATTGTACATGGACTATGTGAGCAAAATCAACCGTCTGTGAAAACGTGGTTAGCCTGAAGAAACCAGTAGTACAGTGTTTTATAACTGTTGCTGTACTTTAAACCTGTCATGAAAAGTGCTGCTATGTTTCTCCTGATGTTAATTTAGGCCTGGTTTATATTGCAAGTTTTTTCACTCTCTCTCCATCACATCAAATCTTTGGACACATGCATGGAGTATTAAATATAGATAAAAAATTAATTAATTACACAGTTTGATTGTAAATTACGAGATGAATCTTTTGAGACTAGTTAGGCCATGATTGGATAATAATTGTCAAATACAAACGAAAGTGCTACAATGCCAAATAATAATTCCTAACCCCAATCTAAACAAGGCCTTGCAGCCGGGTTGTTTCTTTGTGAACATGTACAAAGGTCAGCGCCATTAGCTTTGCTGTTGGTATTGTGGTGGGGTTCACCCTCAAGAAAAGGCTACGCAGATGGGCTTCTAGACTGCTGAAGAGAATTAAGGACGATGACTAGTGCGATCTTTTCCTCATTGTCTTTGGAATTTGTTCAGAACTATGGCTACTATGTACCTCTGCATCTTGTGTAGCCAACTCCTTTTGTGCTTCCACAGATTTGCTATGAATGCTGGTTTATGAATCATCAGTTCATCACATTACAACACCGTTAAATGTGCAAATGGTGATATAACGTCGCTAATTGTGTATGAACGCGCCATGCTCTTTGGTGTCCTTTGTCTTCAAACTTTGTCCATCGCTATCATTTTGTATGTGGCACGCGCACTTATATTAACGGAGAAAGTATTAGCAAGCAGAAATATATAACTGTTTTTGTGTATATGGATGGATTATGCAGGATCTCGAAGGCTCGTTAAGCCAACAAGACAGTCGGTTCGTACAGACAGTTGTTCAAAGAACGGACAATCTTTCCCTAATATTAATCTGGTCATGGCATATTTTGACGAGCCACTATTATCTTTCTAGATAGGGAACACTTCTAGGGCAACAAGGTTCTTTCATATGTCTCTCTCCAGCAACGGGGTTCTTTCATACGCCTCTCTCCAGCTAAAACGAGAATAAAGACACGCAGATGTTTCTGCGACTAGACCAAAGAACAATAGAGACTTTTAAAGATGAACTACTTCACAAAAACAGACGTGTTTACGTAAGACTTTCCTTTTCGGAAGACTGTGAACACACGAACTACAACTACAACGGACTTACCTCACTGTAGAGGGCACTGCTCCTGCTCGGGATTACAGAGACTACAAGTTGGAACGGAGAACTAGAACTATAGCACCTGCTCTCATACGGGAAACTAGGACTACATCACCAGCTCTCATACTTGCGTTGTGCTCCTGGACTCTTACTTCCTGTTGCTGCTCCTTCGTTGATGTGCCTTTTGTACTAGCTTTGAGGGCTTTATTGTTGTACACCTGAAGAACAGTTGTCGTGCTCAATAGCACCACCGTTTGGCGGGGGTTGCATGCACTCCAACCTATAGGCGTCATCAGTTACAGTGCTCCGTGCACCATGTTACTCATACTTAGTATTCCTCTCAAGAGCAATTACAATAGTTGGCTTAGAGCCAAACAAATGTTGACATAGAGGAGAGAATACAGGAGAGGTTGGCTCTCATGCAAGCAACAAGTTAGGCACGGGAGCTTATGCAGAAGTGGGCCCAAGTAGCAAGTGTTGTGAAGAGGAATAGTAGAGAGAAACTTTTTGAAGACAAATAAGAAACTACAGTATAACTGGACTCTTATAACTTGACTTATAGCCAAGCACTTGGCTCTATTATTGATCTTGCTCTAATCGTGTGGGATTTGATGATGACTAGACTTTGAGGTTCTCCCGTGCTTTCCTCGTATGTTGTGTTCGAGGAATGTCTTTCCTCATGGCTTGTAACGAGGTCCTTGTATATTGTATTCATCTTTCCTCCATTAGTAGGAATATCCACTTCTACGACGATTAGATTTCATCACTGAAGGAGCCAAATTCGTCATAAATTCAGTTTTATGATGAATTTATGACGAAAACCAGTTCGTTATAGAAGTCGCGTCACACTTAAAAATCTATGACGATTTTCGCAAATCGTCATAGAAGTGGCTTGATCTGTGCTGAAAAATAGAACGTTATAGAACTGTTTTGGCATGCGTGTCAGGGGGGCTGCCACGTTGGTGGGTGCTTCCATTGGAGATGTTTTTCATGTGTATATGCTATAGCCGGTTGCATTGGAGATGGTTCAGGCACGTGTCATTTTCTTATTGCACAACATGGCTATCTCTGGTTCTTGCATGTTTTAGGTTTTTACTGGACCACGTGTCATGTTCCTGTTGTTCCACATGTCAGTTTTCTATGGGCACACGTGTCGTGTTGCAGTTGGATCATGTGTCACTTCTTCATTGGACCATGTGGTATATTTTTATTGGTCCACGTGGCTGTTTCTTATTCGACCACGCGTCACAGCACTGTCTATCCACATTTCGCATTTTATTCGGCCACGTGGCTTGATGACATCCTTCCACGTGTCGGATTTTTAATAGCCCACATGTCGTGCTCTTGCTATTTCACGTATCATGCACTGGTTTCTCCACGTGTCGTATTTTTATTTGATCACGTGGTCTGTTCTGGTTCTACCGCGTGGAGTACAATCAATTCGTTATAGAAGTAATTCGAGATTGTTACTACTGCACAGATTGACTACATAACAATTCAGCATGGCAATCAAATAATCACAATTAACATTTCACACATCAGCAGTGAACCACTAACAGAGTATCACAACATCAAACCATCACATGCGCCCACACAATGACCATAAATGTTCACCGCATCAAGCCACGGAGTTAAAGACAGAGAGTTAATTACTGGAGAGCTTAAACGCAAGACTAACTCACTGAGCCTATTGTACTCCTCCTGTTGCTGTTGCTTGAATTCCTCAAGCTCCCTTTCAGCCTTTTCTGTCCTCACCTTCAGTTCATCCACTAGTTTGACGAGCTCAGATGTACTTTCCTGTTCACCGACAAAATTTGCTCAAGTGTCATCTCCGTCGATGTCTCTGCTCTGGTGGAGCTTCTCAGGATACCAGCATTCTTTAAAAAAAAGTTTTTACTGCTTGCTTGGGAGGGGCGCTTGCCCTGGTAGAGGCAGAGAACCTTGGAAACAATATTAGCACTAGTCATTGGTTGCTGCCCATCAGCAACAGGTTCTGCTTGCATAGCTTTCATAGCTTCCTGTGAAATTCAATCAGTAAAACATTAGGTTACTGAGATAGTGAAAGGATTTCAACTAAAACCCAAGAGATTAATTCATAACAAGTAATGCATAGGACTTCCTCTCGATCATGACGGCGATAGAGATTACATAAGCACAATACATAGATCTTTTGCACTTACTACTAGGTAGAGATTACATAAGCACAATATATGGTACCATATTGAATGGTGTAAAATTGCAACTACAAAATTAAATGATGTTGCCACATTAGGCTCCTGCTATGCGTTTTCTTCTTTTATGGCAATGTGTTGAGAGATTTTAAGGAAAATAAATGAAGGTACTTACAACTGATGCTCTTGCAGCATCGCTCAGGCCCTTTTTCGTACTAGTATGGAAGTCCTTGAAGACTTTCACAGAATTAACATCTTCATTAGGTCGACCATGTTGTTCAAGTCCTGGATCATCATGTTGTTCATCAAGTCCTTGATTGTGTTATGTGGCCTTCCTCTTATTCTCCTTCTGTTCACATTACATATGAGTTTCTGTTTATATTTATACAAAGGCAAGAGTAACAATAAAACACAACCATCACTTATAAATTTTTGCAGCTGGACAACATAGGAGCGAGATCCTATAAACTGGTGGTACTTTACTTTTGCATGGTTTCGCTTGTTCGTCTCAGATGTTTCCTATAGCTTCATTTGTGTTAGACTGCAGCACAAGTAGACCATAGCAAGACTAGATAGGAAATCGATGGGTTCACACACCTTGTTCTTAGCACTAGACCAAGTCTCGACAAGTTTACACCACTGTGCATCACTCACGCATGGGACAGGAGAGGTCATAGGGATCTGATCAGCAGGGACGCCATTGAAGTAGGTTTGCTTCAACCTGTAGCATGCCTATCGTACCCCACACTATAATACATTCCAGCAAGCTTCTTGTGTTGGTGGGTGAGCCTTGTCAATGTCCAGCCTTGACTGCACGTAGTAGTGTAAATGAAAAGTAAATCCGTTAAAGTTGCTCAAAGCAGAGTTGAATGTCAAGAGAGGATACCCATACATATAGTTAGCCTATCCACAAAATTCCTATAATGGATGACACCGGAGGGCTTCTTGTAATGTTTCTAATGTGTCAAATTTGGCATTTGATGCCTAACTAGTACACCTGCCTCTGAGGCAAACTTGGCAGCTTGCACTGGATCATGTGGCCTTCTGTTCCCATCGACAACAGAGATGGGCATCCTCAATCTTCCCATTGATTTGCTCATTTTGTCAAGCAAAATTCCATGAGTTCGAGGCCTCGGCTTCTTCGCACTTCTCGACAATGGTACTATAAAGTTTTCATACATTCAGATTGTTAGAATAGTAACATGGATATCAAATAGCTAGTGCAAATTGATTGATAGACATCTGTAAGGTAATACCAACCTAGGCAACTTTCATTGTTCTGCGGGTGGGTGGAAACGAGAGTTTGCTCAGAGGGCTCCTCTTCGGCATGGCTATCATCATCTAGCCATGGGCAGTCTCTCATAGGGCTAGGTAGCTCAGAGGGCTCCTCTTCGGCATGGCTATCATCATCTGGCCATGGACAGTCTCTCATAGGGCTAGGTAGCTCAGAGGGCTCCTCTTCGGCATGGCTATAAATCATCTGGCCGTGGGCTGTCTCTCATAGGGCTAGGTAGGGTGCTGTCCTAACAAATGTCACTAGTCAATTCATGAAGTTTTAATTGATCCCTACATACAGGTGTCCGTGGTGATGGAGAATTATGTTCACCTACTGCTGATACCTCTACCCTTTTGCTAGCGGCAGCCCTCCGAGTACGAACTCCATGAGCAAACTCTCCTAGCCATGTTGAATTCAACCGCTTGGAGTGCCTTCGCCCAGGACACATGGCAACGCTGCCTTTTGTCCTGCTGGCAGAGCCTCCTCTATGGCTCCTTCGCCCCGTACACTGAAATTGGAGATATAAACTTAAGCAGCAAGCATGTACAAATTGCATTGCTATCCAAACAGTAAAGCATTACATTGCTACCTATACCCCCACCCCTCCGAAACTAAATACAAGATAGAACAAGCTCCTCAATTGCTAGGGGTACTGTCTCATCTTCTAAATCTAAATCTATTTCATCTGTAACATCAAATCCCTCAACTACCCCCTGGTTCAAGGATATATTCGAAATCTTCACCGTGTCTACCCTTTGTGCTTGACTTTTTTTTGCCTTTAGAGACACAGGTTTTGGGCCCACATGTTTTTCAAGTTCTTCCATCTTTCTAGATTACAAAGACATTTATTAACTAAAGCTTCTACAGAATGTCAACACAACAGAGCAAGAGTATGCAAATAAGCACCTAACTAGTAACTATAGCTTATACAGAAGTCATTAATCCAATAAAGCACATGTCAGCTACACTGAACTATAGGAAATATGTAACCCCATCGCTATCTACATATCCTTGGTTCAGCCTCTACAGTAGAGCACACATCATAAAAGGAATTTGGGTACCTCTTCCTCCGTGTCAGTGTTCAGATCCGGTCTTGTCATCGTGGTCACGAGCTAGTGCGGCGGCGTTGATGAAGGGGTAATGATCGGCTCCGATTAGGGTTCGATCCTGGTCGATCATGGCAGGTGCCGAGATAGGGGATCTGGCTCTGGCTTGTACCATCATCGAGGCTAGGGTTCAAATGTATGAGAGAGGGTGCGGCTAGAGAGTGGAGAGGGAGTCGAGCTGCTGTGCCAATGGCACCTAGGATCCAAAGCATGGCCATCACATTACCATAAATGCCCTTGTCTGAAATCAATGGCGTGGTAAACCTATTTTCCGTGTGGAGGGCAAAAGAGAGACATCTAATTTTCAGTGCGTGTTGGCGGGACTGCTCGGCGCGGTGCGAAATTAAATTTTCAGGGCATGTTGGCAGGACTGCTCAGCTCGGTGCTCAACAGAGATCGGAATTTATTTTGTGTTTTAATATGAAATGATTACGATAAAATGTTACGTACCTAATATCCGTCTTTTCATTTTTTTCTCCTGTGCACCTATTTATATATCCAATGAGTTAATTGTTGCCTATTTGGTTTTTTCATAATAATATAAATAAACATAAAACTAAAAGAGGATGATAATAAATAATTAAAAGATGCGTGAATTTGACACCTAAAAATTACCAAAAAATAAAAAATAAATCTACTCGCTGTAGCTTGTTGCGCTGCATCTGTCGATTATTATTTTTTATTTGTGTGACTGCATCTACGGCTATTTGAACTAAGGCCTATAATTTGGAAGCATGGGGAAGGCAGACCTAGGGATGGAAAACCCTCCATAAATAACTAAATGGGTTATTGATATCCCCATGGATTTCCTAACCTGGAAAAAGTCATGGATTCTAAGGGGATTTGAGTTTCCAAAGAAAGAGAAAAAAAATCCTCCTCCTACTCGCTAGTGCTCTGGTGATTCGCTAGACGAGTCGTAGTACTCTGGATCGTCCTCCTCCTCGCTGGAGTCACAGTCGGTGCTGTACTTCGCCATCGCTCGAGTACGTTCCCATTGCTCGTCGCCGTTACTACTCGAATCGCCAGTGTAGTAGTCGAGGGTTTGACATGTTTTCCTGCTCTGATAACGAGAAAGTCCACAGCTCTGTGTATTTAACATGCCAAACTTTCTCATCATCAGAACAAGAAAACACGTCCACCCCTCGACTACTACTCTGACTGCTCATATTCTGAATCTATTTTATTAGTAATTAGTAACGCTACAGGGAATCATGTCTTCTAACATTTGTTAGCATCTACGTTGAGTATAAATATCCTTCCTAGTCTCTTTTACTTTTCACTTGCAAGTGGCTAGCCATGAAAAGGAGGCAGTGTTACAACTTCGTTAGCAGCTGTTGCCCATAGAACTACAGTGATCGTCCTTGTTGAGGTGAGTTTTAGTTTCTTTGTCATTTTATTCTAGTTAGGATCAAGATCTCAATCGAGGCTAAGATATGGCCTAGGCAATATTCTGTTGCTTTATACTGGTTCTTGCTTGTTCAAGGTGTAGTGTTTTTTCATATGTGGTTTTTTCTAATGATTTTTTCCTTGTGTTTTTTTGTTCTGTATACAGAGAAATGTTGTTGTACCACAACACCCATGTTTACTCTACCAGCAAGCTTGCGCTTTGGCAGCTAGGAGTGTAGCCAGGTATCGTAGAAGGGGTGCTTGTTGCTTGGGGATGTCATGTTCATCAACAGCCTCGACTGATCGTTGTTGAAGCTACAGTTCGTTACATGCTTGGTAAAGATTGGTTTGTTATAGTTGTCGAAGACAATGATAGTGGCAAGATTTTTGTTCGTGTTAGGAATTTCGAGTAAATGAAAAGACTTGGTAGTGTTACTATGTTTGTGGGAGGAGACTCTGTCATCTTCACTCATGTTGATCGACTAAATGCAATTTGTCAACCGTCTGACATGAGTCCCCTTGGAAAGATGAGATGTTTTAGACATTAGAGATTAGAGAAATACTATGTAATGTACTTTTGTATATAAAGGAATGAAGTTATTATGTCGGTCCAACTATATTTATCTTCCTTTATTTCTTTCATACTTCAAATACTTCGGTTGATTCTTATTACATTGAGTTTTTTTTATTTGGTCACATTTGACAATTCTGACTCCTCGATTTGGGACAAAGGGAGTAGTTGAATTCAGATTTGGGATGATTGCAACCATCAAAGGATGGATGCACAGCCGTTGAAATGTTTATGCACATATAGACAGAACGATCATCTAAATTTTCACTAGCCGGACACTAGTGGAGCGACAAGGTTTATCACAGAAGGTTCAGCAGTTTGAAATCGTGACTACCCGGATAGTATTGATGAACAACGTGTGGCGTCCATTTTTGTCTTGTAGGCTCCTGGATTCCCACGTAGGTGCGCGCGCGTGGGTGGCGTTAGCAGGCAGTTCCAGCAGGGATGTCGCCTTGCTGCCCGTCGCATTGATGTGACGGGGCGAAGCCGAACCGCCCACCCACGCAAACATGTTAGTGGTCGTGGGTCATGGGGTGGTTCCATGGTTATCTACTGCCTTTTGCGATCAACCATCTACCTTCTCACCCCAGATCTCCTCCTTCCATCCCAAAGCTTTTGCCCTCCACCCTACTGCGCCCTTTGTGACACTGACGCCTCCTTCGAGGACCATGACCACGCAGTGGATGAAGTTGTCCATCGACCGCAAGGTGTTCGACGAGCTACGACTGAATGCGGTGATCCCAGAGGTCGCCGACGTGATCGGGTGGAGAGTCCCACCGAGAACCGAAGTGGAGCCGAGGCCGAAGGAGAATGAGGTCGTCTCTTTCGCCCATTTCCACTCTTTTGGGTTCAGGGTGTCGGCGCACCCCTTACTCCAGTGGTTGTTGTACTACTACGGGCTCCACCTCCATGACTTCACCCTAGAGGGGATCCTCCACCTTTCCATCTTCATCATGCTATGTGAGGGCTTCCTGGGAGTCCCTACCCACTATGAGCTGTGGCGGTCTTTATTCCAGATGGTTTGCTCAGTGCCTAGGGGTCCATCTTCCTCGGATAGGGGCGCCTTGATCCAACTTCATCTCGAATTAGAGGATAGGTACCTGAGCCTTGACCGCTACCCTTTCGCGGACTTGGGGTGGCAAAAGTCATGGCTCTATGTCCCCAATCAGAGCCCGCCGCTGCCATCTTATTCTCCTAACAGGCTATGTGGTGACCTCCCGAAGTCATGGGAGGAAGTACCGCCCCTAGAGGCCTACATGCACCATGTGCCCAACTTGTTGGATGGGATCAAGGACCAGAAGGACCGAGGCCTAACGGGGACGAGGGTGATCCGTACCTTCATCGGTCGTCAGGTCCTCCCCTTGAAGATGAGGCACCACCCCCAGTGGGAGTTTCGAGGCCCAACGGACCCTACAATCGAGTCGAGGGTCACCATCCGTGAGGATGACCTAGACCAATAGGTGATGAATGTTATGGGAGAGTACATGATGGATCATGGTAGGAGGGAGTCCCTGGTGGCCTTCAGCGCTGGCCATCCTCCACCGATAGATGAACCTCTCATCGACATGGTCTCACCCGCCACCAGTTCCTCTTGATGAGGTGATTTTTTCATGTACCACTATTCATGTTGTTTCTCTTCATTAAATTAACTAGAGTATGCAAGCACTGCTTACGCTAGTTGTCGGTGCGAAAAGTAGCCAACAAGTAAATATTTATAGTTTTACCGTGCGTTGTGATCGGATGTGGCCTAGCACTCAATGACATAGGATTTATACTGGTTCAGGTAACATGCCCTACGTCTAGTTTCGGTCGGTCGGTGACTTTATTCCTGTGCCCAGGTGCTCAAAGTTTGTTGTGGGGTTACAAACAGGTATGGAGTGAGAAGGAGGGGGTTAGAGGACCGGTCGGACTCTAAACAAAGTGGTTAAGAGTGATGGGTGCTCTAACGTGCACTAAGTATTAGAGCGTGTGCTTTGTGTAGCTATTGAATTCTAGAGCTATAGAGCTATTCGAATGCTCAGGTTCTCTAGAGCCAGATCCAGAGAATGAATCCAGCGTTCATCCCTATTGGGAGAGAGCGCTTCCCCTTTTATAGGTGAAGGGGATGGCTTTACAAGTTTAGAGAGAAAGAGAGAGAGTGTGTGTACGTGTGCTACCTAGTCTTGTTGCTCATGCCATCGGGTACGAGACGTTTGTTGGCGCCCATAATACTGTTCATGCCTAGACACGTCTGCCAGGTTTTACCGTGTTCGTCTGGCATGGTAAATGTTGGCGTCTACAATACTATAAGGCAAATATCGGTGCCCACAATACTGTTTGGGTTCTGACATGCCCAGAAGGTTGTATAGTACCCGTCTGGCATGGCCTGGTGGCACTGCCCTGCAGGTGCGCAGGGTATGGTAGGGTACGGTCCTTGGTATTGTGGTTGACTTGAGCGCCTTTCCTTATCTGTTCCGCCTGATCCTTGGGTCCTCATCGAGTGGGCGTCCCCGGTCGGTTGTTCCCAGTCGGCTCCGACCATGTCGGTCGGGGAAGAATCTTGAGCGGAAGTTCGGCGTATCCCCGGTAGGAAAAAGAGGTCAAAGTCGGACTGTGTCCCCTCCTTGGCCAGGCCTTCTGGTTGGAGACCGGATCAATCTCCCAGCCGGTCATTTAGGTAACTGGGCGAGCTCAGGAGGCGCGCATTGTTGCTACACCGTCTGTTGGACTGAGGTTTTGCTGGGAAGCGGGGCCATTGGGGCCCCTAGGTTTATGAACCCGATAGGAGCCCTCGAGCCCTTTTGAGACTTCTATGAAGTCGTAAAGGGGCTGTTTATACTCATTTTGTGGGCGCACCCGGTGGGTGTGAGTTTGTGGGTCACTGTTGAATGAGACGGAGCATGAACCCAAGCATCGGGCATGTCCGAAGGGTTAGGCGAGGCGGAGTTGCCAATCCCAAGTATCAGGTGCGGTCGAGGGGTTAGGCAAGGCGGAACGCCTACCCGAGGTGTCAGAGCGCCAACCCAAGCGTCGGGCATGGCCGAGGGGTCTGGCGAGGCAGAGTCGCCAATCCCGAGTGTCGGGCGAGGCAGAGTCACCAACCCAAGGTGCCAACCCAAGCGTCGGACGCGGCCGAGGGGTCGGGCGAGGCGGAGTTGCCAATCCCAAGCGTCGGGCGCGGCCAAGGGGTCGGGCAAGACGGAGTGCCTACCCGAGGTGTCGAAGCACCAACCCATGTGTCGGGCATGGCCGAGGGGTTGGGCAAGGTGGAGTTGCCAACCCGAGGTGTTGGGGCACCAACTGAAGCATCAGGCGCGACCGAGGGGTCGGGCGAGGCGGAGCCACCAACCCAAGATGTCGGGGCACCAACCCAAGCGTCGGGTGTGACAGAGGGATCGGTCTAGTTTCGTGCGTTACCCCATCCGTGGTTTCCGCAACCGGGGGGGGGGGGGTTGAGCTAACGTCACTTGCCTCGATGGCTCGAGTGATGTGCCCGGTGAGCTCAATAACGGGTACATTTGAGTGGAATCTGGGTCCGTCGTTCGTAACGGGGTCGGCATAGCCCTCATATGGCATTCCACTGCTCCTTAACCTGCCTCCCGGTAGGTGCCCAAGCCGTTTCAGAGGCCAACTCAGGTGGCCCACTGGCCTCCCCTCGATGGAGATTCTGTGGGCATGGCTCGAGGTTAGGATCGAATGAGAAGGTCGAGATGACCCTGTCTGCTTCAGAGCAAATTGGGCGAGGGCCGTTGTGGCTCATCTATGTTTTCTCCCCTGGCTCTGTTTGACACGAGGTGGCCTCGAGCCCTTCGTGGGCCAGCCTTTGAACCCCGATCGGTCGTCGCTCATATCGAATGAGGCAACTACCGCTTCGGGACGCAACGCGAAGTGTTGTGATGCAATAATTGCATATGCAATGCTTGGATGTATGGGATGAATGCATGAATGATTATGTATTGGAAAAGTGTAAAGTGGGAGTTGGTAAAGTTACCTCGATGGCTCGAGTGATGGGTTTGGGGAGCTCTTGTTGGATATATCCGAATGGAATCCAGGTCCATCGTTCATGATAGAGTCGGCATAGCCCGCCTAGGGCATCCCACTGCTCCTTACCTGTCTCTCAATAGCAGCCTGAGCCATCCAATCGACTCGGGTGACCTGTTGGCTTCTCCTCGATGGAGATCCCGTTGGTGGGCCCTTCCAAACCCTGCCTGGGAAGGCAGAGGGTCGTTTGCGTGTGGCTGTGCCTTGTTTCCTATGCCTAGGTTGTGGTACTGGTGGGCCTGGCCCAGGCCACATCCCGTTGACCAGGCGATGTTTCATTGGGCAGGGCACGTCCTTTTGTTTGGGCGACACCCTTTCGTTTGGGTGAAAAAGTATTTACTATATGATAGTAAAAAAGGAGGGTGGTATCGCACCCCTATGGAGCCCCCGAGCGACCCAGGCCGAGAGTGCTCGGGCCGGGGTGCTGTAGGAGCAAACGTTGAATGCAAGGAAAACATAAGACTGAGTTTCAGGGGAAGAAATGACATAACTATTTGATGTTCCATGTGTTGGTGAGAACGTTGCCGTTGTCGTCCTTCAGCCGGTAGACGCCCGGTTGGATCACCTTAGTCACCGCGTAGGGTCCTTCCCATGGTGGAGAGAGTTTGTGTTTCTCTTTGGTTGACTGGGTTCTTTGGAGCATGAAATCACCGACCTCGAGGATCCTCCCCCTGATTTTTCTTTCATGGTACCTACGGAGAGTTTGCTGGTAGCGAGTGGAGTGGATGACGGTTGTCTCATGAGCCTCCTCAAGTAGGTCAACTGCATCCTATTAAGCCTCCGCAACTCAGTCTTGGTCGAAGGCCTTCACTCTTGGGGCGCCATGGTCGAGGTTGGAGGGCAACACTGCTTCTGCCCCGTAGGCCAGGAAGAAAGGTGTGAACCCCGTGGACAGGTTTGGGGGTCGTTCTTTGGCTCTAGAGGATCGCTGGGACATCTGCAACCCATTGCTCGGCATACTTATTGAGTCGGTCGAAGATGCGGGGCTTGAGTCCTTGGAGGACCATGCCATTGGCCCGCTTGACCTGACCGTTAGTACACGGATGTCCAACTGAGGCCCAGTCGATCCTTATGCCGTATCCATCACAAAAGTCCAGGAATTTCTTCCCAGTGAAGTTTGTTCCATGGTCAGTGATGATGCAGTTTGGAACACCAAATTGATGGATGATGTTGAGGAAGAACTCGACCACTTCTTTCGAGCGGATGTTGGTGATGGGCTTCGCCTCTATCCAATTGGTGAATTTGTCCACCGCTATGAGCAGGTGAGTGAAGCCTCCTGGGGCCTTTTTGAGGGGTCCAACCATGTCGAGACCCTAGACCATGAATGGCCAGGTGACGAGGATAGTTTGAAGCTCCTGCACGGGCAAATGAGTTTGCCGAGCATAGAACTAGCATCCCTCACACCTATGGATGACCTCCTCTGCATCTCGTAGTCCGATGGGCCAGTAAAAACCTTGGCAGAAGGCTTTCCCGACCAGCAACCTCAGGGCCGCGTGGTGTCCATAGATTCTGGCGTGGATTTCGAGGAGAAGCTGTTTCCGTTGGTCGATCGGGATGCACTTCATGAGTACACCTGATGGACTTCATTTGTAAAGTTCATCACAGAGGGCGACGAACGTCTTGGCACATCGAGCGATTTGTCACGCTTCAGTCCTTTCTAGTGGGAGAACCTCCTCGAGGAGGTAGGTGAGCAGTGGCGCTCTCCAATCGACTGGATCGAGCACCACCATGGCAGCGTCGACGGGCGACATCATCATTAAGGCACCAAGGTCGGAGCCCTCGAGCACTTGGTTGGGATTGGGACACGTCGGGAAGTTGGAGCCCTCGGGTGCCAGATTGGTATCGAAGTGGGTCTGGATTGAATCCTCTAGAACACAGGCAGGCGACTCATGGAGATCGTTGATGAAGACCCTATCTGGAGACGGAACCCACCTGGCAGCCAATTTCGCGAGGAAATCGACGGCATCGTTGTCCTTTTGGGGGACATGATGTAGTTCAATCCCTTGGAACTTGTATTTGAGCTTGCGTACCTCCTGCCAGTATACTGCCATGAGAGGGCTCTTGTAGGAGGACTCCTTCATGACTTGGTCGACGACCAACTCCAAGTCACCACGGACATATAGCTGTGTGGCGTCGAGCTCGACGGCGATGCGGAGTCCGTTGATATGGGCCTCATACTCCGCGACATTGTTTGAGGATGAGAAATGGAGATGGATCACAAAGCCGAGCCTGCTCCCATCTGGGGAGATCAGAACCACTCCAGCCCCCGAGTCGGGTGCCATGACCGTCCCATCAAAGTACATCATCTAGTACTCGTGGGTGACGTCTGGGGGTCAGGAGCTAGACTTCCATCCATTTGGCGATGAAGTCGGCGAGAGCCTAAGACTTAATAGTAGTGCGAGGGATATACCTGATGTCGTGGCCCATGAACTCGAGAGCCCACTTGGAGATCCGACCCATGGTATCGCGGTTACGAATGATGTCTCTGAGCGGGTATGAGGTGACGACCATGACTTTGTGGTCGGTGAAGTAGTGTAGGAGCTTCTGGGTCGCCATCAGCATGGCGTACACCGGCTTCTGCACCTAGGGGTATCGAGCCTTGGCGTCGGTAAGTACCTCACCGACGAAGTACACCAGTCAATGAACCTTCAGGGGGCATCCCGGCTCCTCCCTTTCGACGATGAGGGCGGCGCTCACAACATGGTTGTTTGCCACGATGTAAAGGAGGAGGGGTTCCCCCTGTTCGGGAGCGACAAGGATTGGGGCCGACTTTAGTGATGCTTTGAGGCTTTCCAAAGCATGCTGTGCCTCCTCTATCTAGATGAATGTGTTTGTCTTCTTGAGAAGTTTGTTGAGAGGCATCCCCTGCTCGCCTAGTCAGGAGATGAACCGGCTCAGGGCGGCCAAATAGCCGGTGAGCCTCTGTACACCCTTGATGTTGCGAATAGGGCCCATGTTGGAGATGGCTATGATTTTATCGAGGTTGGCTTTGATGCCGTGTTTGGACATGACGTATCCGAGCAGCTTTCCCTTCGGAACCCCGAAAACACATTTTTCGAGATTCAATTTGACGTTGAACATTCGGAGGTTCTCGAATGTTGCCGCAAAGTTTGCGATCAGGTCGCTAGCTTGAACCATTTTGACCACTATGTCATCTACATAGACGGTGATTGTTGGTTTTGGCCGCTCGACTTGGTCAGGCTAGTCAGACAGGTCGATTTGGTCGGCAAAGCACCGCTACATGCACCATTGATAGGTGGCGCCAGCGTTCTTCAGACCAAAAGGCATGATTATGTAATAGTATGAACCATACGGGGTGATGAATGAAGTCGTGACCTGGTGAGACTTTTTCATTGTGATCTGGTGGTAGCCAGAGTAGGCATCTAGAAAGGAGAGGATCTCGCATCCTGAGGTGGAGTCGATTATCTAGTCTCTATGTGGCAAAGGAAAATGGTCCTTTTGGCATGCCTTGTTGAGGCTAGTATAATCAACACACATTCTCCATTTCCCCGTCTTCTTTTTCACAAGAACATGATTAGCTAGCCAGTTAGAGTGATATACCTCTTTGATAAACCTGGCTGCTAGGAGTTTGGCGATCTCCTCGCCTGTGGCCCTGCACCTCTCATCATTAAAGCGATGTAGGCGTTGGTTGGTGGGATTTGAACCTGGGACAAGGCGTAGTGCGTGCTCGGTGACCTCCCTTGGTATGCCCGGCATGTCAGAAGGCTTCCACGCGAAGACAATGTGATTGGCGTGTAGGAAGTCAGCGAGCTCGCTCTCCTATTTGGCTAGGAGCTTGGTCCCAATCCTCACTATCTTGGTCAAGTTGGTGGGGTTGATCCCCACCGCCTTGGTTTCCTCGGTCGGGTGGAAGGCACCCGAGGAGGTCGGCTCGTTGTAGTCTAGGACTGCTGGAGTCGATGAATTCTCGAGCTCCGAGAGCTCGATGGAGTTGATGACGGCCGTGGTGAGCTCATAATGCTCGCGGTCACACATGTAGGCGTGTGAAAAGGTGCTACCCACGGTGATGACGCCATTCGGTCCTAGCATCTTCAACTTGAGGTTGGTGTAGTTGGGCATCGCCATGAACTTGGCGTAGCAAGGCCACCCCAAGATGGCTTGGTAGGACCCTAGAAAGTCCACCACCTCGAAGGTGAGGACCTCTGAGCGAAAGTTGGTTCATTCTCCAACATGACGGGCAGGTCAATCTACCTGAGTGGGTAGGCCTGCATCCCTGGAATCACGCTGTGGAAGGGAGAGCTCATTGGGCGGAGCTCTGACCGGGGGATGCACATGGCGTCGAGGGTGTCGACATAGAGAATGTTGAGGCTGCTGCCTCCGTCCATCAACACCTTGGTGAGGCGCTTCTTGCGGACGATGGGGTCGACAACGAGCGGGTAGTGACCTGGTCGGGTGATGTGGGAAGGATGGTCTCTCTGATCAAAAGTGATAGGGGAGTCCGACCAGCTAGGGAAAGAGGGGACGACCGACTCGGCGGTGCATGCCTCTCTATAGCGTACCTTGTGCTAGCGCTTGGAGTGGATGGCATCAGATACCCCAAAGATCATGAGGCATTCCTTAGGGTTGGGGAAACCATAATCATCCTTGCCTGCCGTGCCTCTTTTCCTGGCTGCCTCCTCCTTGCCTTTCCCTTCCTTTGGCTTGCCGACATGCCGTAGAAAGCGCTTGAGGAGCTCGTAGTCCTTGTAGAGGTGCTTGATGGGGTAGGCGTGGTTGGTGCATGGACTCTCCATGAGCTTGTTGAAGTGGTCGGGCTGGCCCTGCTGGGGCTACTTGCCCATACAATCAGTTGTGGCGACCATGGCTGGGTTGGCCGGTCGGTGCTGATCCTTCTTGTTCTTCTTGCCCCTTTGTGTGGAGGGCCTTCGCCTTGGTCCTCATGCTTGGCCTTGCCCCTATCCCTACCGCCACTAAAGACCACCCCAACTGCCTCCTTGCCAGAGGCATGGTTCATGGTGATGTCGAGTAGGTCATGGGTGGTCCGAGGCTTCACACAGCCGAGCTTGTGGATCAAGGACTCGTAGGTTATCTCGGAGAGGAATGCACTGATGACATCTGCTTCGATGATGTCAGGAAGGGAGTTGCACCACTTTGAGAACCTACGGATGTAATCCCACGGAGACTCATTGGGCTCCTACTGGTAGCTCTTGAGGTCCTAGGAATTCCCAGGGCGAACATATGTCCCCTGGAAATTGCCGACGAAGACTCTCTTGAGGTCCACCCAGTCGCAGATGCTATCGGGTGGAAGGAATTCGAGCCATGCTCGAACATGTTCCCCCACGTAGATGGGGAGGTACTAGATGATGAAGTGGTCATCATCCACTCCTCTGGCTCAGCAGGTGAGCCGGAAGTCTTCGAGCCATATACCAGGGTTGGTCTCCCCGGTGTATCTGGTAATGTTGGTGGGTGGTCAGAAGTGTTGTGGGAATGACGCTCTCTAGATGCGACGACCAAAGGCCCGTGGCCTCGAGCCATCTAGGCTAGGGCTACGATCATTTGGTCGGTTGCCATGCCTGGGGTGCGTGTCCCCACACTCCTCGATGGTTAGGCTGAGATCCGCGCCACCTACTCTAGGAGTTCTTGAAATACCCTCTATGAACTGGCATGGGAACTCGCAATGACTTTTGCGCATTGCAAGGGGGAGTAAAACAATGGGAGTGAGGCCAGGCTTTGTACACATAGGGACGCCAGGGCTGCAACAGGCTTCTGAGTAGTGAATATTTTAGACGGGTCGAACCTTCTATCATCCGGTGAAGTATACAGTGGCATAGTGTAGTCCAATCCAAGCAGTCGCAAGCTTGCAGCAGCCGAGGGGCAACAGCTAGCTAGAGATGGCTATATGGTTTCATAGGTTCTGATCGTCTGCACTCCCTCGGCTATGTTTGATCGTCTGCACTCCTAGAGGAGAAGGGGGGACGCTCCTTTCATATAGACCTTGCACGGCTGATGAGAGTAAAGCGAATGCGGTAGAAAAGCTAGACACAAGAAGTAAATCGAGAAAAAGAGCTTTTGACCACCATGACATGCTTGGCACTTGAATGCCTGGTGCAGTTTTGATAGGTCTTTTCTATATACTTATTTCACTCTAATCCAAGCAGTCACAACAGTCGAGGGGTAGACTGATTGCTACGACACTTTATAATGTCCTATGAAATCAAATACACAACGGGCGGACTTTCTTGTGTTTGTAGTAAAAGTCAATAGCTATGCCTCATCTGTTCTGCATTACATCAAGGTGAGACTTGTTCAGATGAACTCCTCGCTGCATGGTTCTATCAAATTCAACAAATCTATGGGCAAAAGCAACCAACAGAGGCTAGAAACAAGTTACCAAATAATCAAAGGAATCCTAAGCATAGCAGCTACTCACACCTATACTAGTAGGACTCATAGGACAAATATATTTATGTAGGTGGTTTCCATAAAATGCATGTAATGTAAATGCACATCACAAATATATATTCAGTGCTTATTTAAAATAGGGGTTATGCACTGGGGCTTGCCTTGGACAGGCGGGGTGTCAACAAAGTTAGTCGCTGGTAGCTTCGGGGCTCCCTCCTGTATGAGAATCTCCTCCTCATACTCTTCAATCACTTCCTCATGCTCTTGTTCGCCCACGGTCAAAACTCTACCAACTCGTTATCTACATGCATGAAATGATGATGCAACACTTAGTAATACGGCAATAGCAACTCTTAAAATAAGAATACATCTATCAAATTGTTAAGCTAACTCTAATGGCTAAGATGCCAAGCTAATCATCATTATCATCAAACCAGCAGGGTTTCGCCTATAAGTGCTACTTAGCCACTAAAATATTTTCCTACTCTTATTAACGATTTCCTATATACTACAACAAGGAGTACTTAGCTACCATATTTCTCAATATATTCTATGGCTACAAAAATTACAGTGAGTACATAATAATATAATGAATCTACTATAAAAATTTCATGGTCAAAGCTATTACCAATTTGCCTAAAAAATTCCTACAATTAATAACCTAAATAATACTAAGCTTTCCTAAATGAATTAATAGACCTAACATTCTCATAGATAAATGTAAACTAATTACAACAACAGATAGACCACATTTTTATGAACCTAATAAATTTTATTTTACTATTTTTGGACCCCTACATAATTTACTATAATTTTCCAAAGATCAGCATCAAGACTAAATTAGAAAAACATTTGCTAATTTGCTGGAAAAATGAAAATCGATTCTCGCGTGGCCCATCTCCGTGGCCCACACGCACGCAGCGAGCGCGCACGCGCGACCCACAGACGCGGCCCACGTGCGCAAGCGACCCACGACAGGGGAGCCCGCGCGCGGTGGTACTTTTGCGAAAATGCCCTTACTCCATCCGCTATTCACACGACCACTATGGGGCCTATTCCTACAGTCAGTGCTTAAGCAAAATAGCCCTCGGCACAACCCATCTTTACAACGACTGGTCCTCGACCATCCCCGTGTGTGTCGGTGCGGCGAGCAGCGACACAAGGCAGTGCGTCGGCCACCAGGGGCCCGTGCCGACCCCAACGACTAGCCGACACCACTTACGATCCTAACACTAACTCAACGTGGCGCTACAGAACCACGGGGTGAACCAGAGCGGGATGCCACCATGCACGACCGCCCACGATGGCGGCGCAGCCACCTCGGCGAGCTACCGTACTAATGGGCCGGTTGAGGTGGTGGCTAAGCACCAGTGACACACCATGAGTCAGCTCAAGGTGATGGTTGGGGCAGGGGGCAGCTGAGGGAAGCTAGGCGACGACGCACCGCCGTGACTCGATCGTGTCTGCGATGGAGGCGAGCCAGTAGCTACTGGGCTGAGGCGCATAGGGCAAAGGAAGGAGCTAGGCGAAGGTTGTGCCGCAGTGAATTGGACAGTGGGTGAAAGGCGGGCGAGCTGACCGCGCCCACAGCCAAGCATGGCCTTAATGGCTCGCTGGGGCAAAAATGTCAAATTGGCGTTTGGCCGGGCTCAATTGAAGGTCAGAGAGAACTGGGCGGTAGCAAGGACTCCTGTACTAGCACCTGGCGTGAGTAATTGCGCTGAAATTGACCAGGCGCTGCGGATTGGCCTCGACATGGCTCGGTCCCGCCTACCCATCCCTGGCGGCCACCACAGCGCGCGCGAGAGATGCAGAGAGGGGACAGCAATGCATCGCGTAGCCATTCAATCAACAAAGGACAAGGTGAGAGGGGGCAACTCCACATGCGGCGTAGGGCGAGGCTAGCAGCGGCTTGGCACGATGTGCCACCCGTGGGGGCTCCGCACCACCCTGTCAGGACATGGCCGGCCGCTAGCAGGGGCAGTCACGCGTGCGAGGGGCAGCGACCTTGATCCCGTACTGACGCAGCGCCACCAGTGCTAAGGGAGGGGCATGCGTCGGTCATGGCACCCATGTGCGAGCAGTGTGCGCGCAACGGCGCAATAGCGATGGTGGAGTGGGACGCCCGCGCCATGGCGGCACCACGGCTAGTGCATTGGGCCCGCGTGGCAGCACCACCAGGCGACCAGGCCGATCCGCCCACGGTGGCTGACCGAGCACGATAGAGTGCGCGCACAGGGTGCCCGAGGCGACAACGTCACGCCCCAGGGGCGCGGTGACCGCGTCCACGCGAGGAAGCAGACTGAGAACATGCCGTGCATGGTTTTTAAAGTGTCCAATTCACTCAATTGGTTGACCCAACATCCAAACTAGCGTTGCTATACTTGTTAACCCAATTCAACACCACTTCTTAACCCAATTCCTCTACAAAAATCACCAAACCTAGCCTTGCCAACTTGTTTTCTGACTTAAGAAATTGACTAAGTCTTGGGTTGGATTTGCTTCAAATTTGATTCTTAAGCTATTAGAAATGTTAGCTAGTGATATCATTTTTTGACCGCAGGCATTTCATGGTCATCGACAAAGTTTGTACTTCAACTTTATTAAAGTTCCGTATATACGTTCTATAGTGTTTTCGTTCAATAAAATTGATGAACATCCTTACTTGTTATTTTCATAAGTCATGAACAACCTTTCATTTTATGTTTTTTCGGTTCATTTAAAGTTACACTGCTTCACCTGTTCATATTATCACATGCAATAACATTTTAAACATGATGCTTATGACACATTTTAGTAGATGATTTATGATGTAACATCGAGGGTGTTACAGTCGTCCCATAGACCAAACCTAGTCATGACTTGTACTACTGATACGTCCCACAGATCAACGGTTGAGGCAGTCGTGCAGGATCTCGTCCACGTTCACCTTCGCTAAGATGGCTTTGGCGGTCGGCTCAACGCACTTGAATAGATCATCAATATAATCTTCGTCTTCCCGTGCCAGTGGAAAAGCCTGCTGCACCACCCGGACTTTCACCACTGCACCAAACTCAAGCTGGGCAGCGACGAGCGTCGTGGTGCCCCTTGATGGACGGCTTTGGACGCCATGGCCCGAATGCGGGCTGGCAGGGCTCGGAGGCGCTCCTCTGGTGTAGTGACCGTATCATCCACTATCTGCACCGGGAAGGCGACATCACATGCGGTAGTAGCATCAATAAGTAGGTTCTGGACCTCCGCCTCTGCAGCCGCCTTCTAATCTCGCGCCTGGGTGGCTTTTTGTTGGGCGACGCCAAGTGCGGCATGCGTAGCCTTCAGCTCATTGCACAGCTTGTCAGTGTCCACACTGGCCCCTGAGTACAAGTCTATGACCTTGAGGTAAGCCTCCTTTAACTTAAAGTATTCTTCGTGGTCTGCCGATGCATCACCAGAAGACTGTCTAGGGTCAGACATGACTTCGTGGTCTGACGATGCATCACTAGAAGATTGTCCGGGGTCGGATGGGATCGGTGACTGCGTGTGGCGATAGGATGTCTCTTTGCACAATGCAAGCCAAGTTCAAGCCCACAGGATAAGGGGGAGAGCGATCTGATTGAGAAGGCAAATGACTCACCGAACTGTCCGGAGCAACATGGGATGGAATCATCGCTAGTGGCTGCCCCCACCGGGGGATGGTTCCTGGGGCCGCTTTCCGAGTGTGACCGCGGACGAAGAACCTGGCTCTAGGGCCAACGATCCTCAGGACGTCATCACGCCCACATCCACCTATTGAGAAAGTAGGCAATTTCCAAATACTAGTTAAATTAAGCAGCATGAACACAAATACTAGTGTCGGGTTAATAAACCCGGGGTCCCTAATGGGCCCACTTCCCTGTGAAAACTCAGCCCTATAGACAGGGACATCACCTCCTGGCCCATCGCATTGACGCCCAGTCACCCACCCACGCAAACGTCTCAGTCGTGGGGTAATCGTTGGCCCCCAAACTATAACTAAAGAGACAAGGGGCGAGAGGGAAGGTTATACCTACTGCCTTCTCTCTCCAGAGCTCCTAATTCCATCTCAAAGCTTTTGCCTTCCACCCTACTGCGCCGCCGACGCCTCCTGCCAGGACCATGGCAGAGCGGATTAGGTCATCTGTCGATGTGGAGTCCCCAACGCCAGTAATCCTCCACCGACAGACGGATATCTCATTGGCCTGCTCTCTAACCCGCCAGTTCCCCCTTTTGAGGTGGATCATCACCACTCTTCATGTTGTTTATCTCATTTAACTAGAGTATGCGGGTAATGCTCACACTAGTATTTGTGTTCATGCTGTTTAATTTAACTAGTATTTGTAATTTGCCTACTATCTAAACAAGTGTTCATGGGCATGATGGCGTCCTGAGCCTTGTTCACCCCGGTGCCCGGTTCTTCATCCGTGGTCATGCTCGAAAAGCGGCCCCACGAGGCATCACTTGATGGAGGTAGCCACCCGTGATTCCGTGCCATGCTGCGCCGGTTAGTTTGGTAAAAGTCATTTGCCTTCTCAATCAGATCGCTCTCCCCCTTATCCTATATGGGCTTGAAGTTGGCTTGCATTGTGCAGCGCTTCCTCCATGGCGACACCATCCTAGGTCATGGGGCTTTCCCCCAGTGGTGCCGGAGAGTCATCCCATCGTCGCTTGCTGCCACCGAGCCCGTCTGTCCCCGCACATCCCTCTGGTTTTGAAGTGGGTCAATCATCATAAGAGAATGAATCCTCAGATGACGTAGAGTACCACCAATTATTGAAGGATTACTGCAAGGTCCAAATGGATTTATCATCGACCTGGCTGAACGCCGAGATGCTACGTGGTGAGCTGGGCACCGCGCACGACGCACTTCAAGCTTCCAAGAATCTGGCCTCCCAGGCGCAAGCCAACTTGGGGATCGCCCAACAGCAGGTCCAACACCCTACAGATGTCCGTGCTAGCCACCTATAATGCGGCGTTCCCCATTGGAAGAGTGGATAATCTGTTGGCCGCTGAGGAGCATCTCCGAGCCCTGTTGGCCCGAATTCGAGCCATAGTGACCGAAGTCGTTTGTCAGGGGGCTGCCATGGTGTTGGCTGTTGCCCAGCTTTAGATTGGCATAGTGGTGAACCTCGGAGTGGAGGAGCAGGGTTTTTCGCTGCATTCGACAGACGATGACATTGCCGATCTGATCGAGAGTTTCGAGTCGATCGCCAACACCGTCTTACCAAAGGTGGACGTGGATGAGATCCTGCATGCCAACCTCAACCCTTGATCTGTGGGACATATCAGTAGTATTAGTAGTCAGGAATAAGTTTGATCTGCAGGACGCCCTTGCAAAATATGTGAACTCTTATTTGCATGTTGGTGTTAACTTTTGTTGAACTTTGTATCAGGCCTTGTTTGGATTTATGTGTATCCGCATCAATCCACATGTGTTGGAGTACAATGGAATAGAATTTAGTTAAATTCAACTCCAATCCGCTTGAACACATATGGATCGAGATGAATACTTGCGCATCCAAATAAGGCTTTAGGTGGGTTAAACTCTGTTGAGCGTGGTGTAGCTCCGGTCCTTTGGTCATTTTGTAGCCCCTGTTGGTTGTTTTTCGCTGTAGATTTCTTTCTAGTTGTCTTTGATCTGATCTATAATATGCTTAACATTCATGAGTGCCTTTGATCTCTGTTGAAGCCAACTCGTGTCTTTGATAAAATTTGTTGAACTTGAAAGAACCATGCAGCGAGGAGTTCATCTTAACAAGTCTAGAATATTGTTTTTGCTTTTGCTTTTCTGTTATTTTGTTTCAATTTTATTTGTTTCCTTTAGGGTTTTAATGAAAGTACTTATACGGAACATGTTTTCATGTATAACGTGAGATGTGTTCAACCCGGTCAGATTTACGATGCTGGGACTTTCTTGCGTGCACAGTAAATTTGAATACCTATGTGGCTCTCTAAAGGAAACAAATCAGAAGAAGGTACATGTGACAACCATTATAATTTCAGCACCAGGAGCAAGTCTCACACTTACAATCTGTTGAGCGTGGTGTAGCTCTGGTCGTTTGGTTTCTGTTTGTTTTTTTGTTGCCTTGGTGTCTTTGTCAATCTTTGTTGAACTTGCAAGAACCTTGCAGTGAGGAGCAAGTCTCGCCTCAGTGTAATGCAGAGCAGAGGAGCCATTGGTGTTGAAATGTTATTGCATACATAAGAAAGTCCGACCTCAAGTCTCGCCTCAGTCTAATACAGAGCAGAGGAGCCATTGGTGTTGAAATGTTATTGCACACATAAGAAAGTCTGACCTCTGTACATTTGAACGCGTCTGACAGTATCCTCCGTAGTTTTCTTCATCTTCCTGTGATGTTTGTTACTGTGTCGTTTACGATTTTAAGTTTGGCTAAGTTAATAGTAGCATAGCCTAGTAGTACAATTTGGTGGGTGCATTGTAGTGCTTTTGAAGTGTTATTTTTTGTATTTTGGAGTGCCCTCATCAGCATACCCCATGTACCCATGACATTAGAAATCAATATAAGTATTGTACTACAACTGAATTAATGGATGAAACGGCAACAAGAGCTGTAACACCACCATAACACATGTGCGCACCAAACAAATAATTCAATTTGTAAACAAAACAAAGATGGCACATTAGTTTAGCTGAAATAATGACAACATCCATCATTGAGGAAATTAATATGTCCATAGATAAGCAAACAACATTGGTCCATTTAAAATGTATGATAGAGGGATACATCAAATGCAGCTTTATTTACTGCTCTGGTACTGAATCCAAGAACAAGGGAACATAAGGAAGATAGTATGGTCTGCAGATAAACTCTTTTTTAGTGGTACATCTACCATACCAAAAGACACGGACAGGGATGACATGAACTTTTTTGCGGTCCATGTTATATGCGATGATTATTCCATCCTCCCTAGCAAAGAAAATCAAATTCCATTCTAGATGAACTGTGATCACTATGTCCTCGTCATTAAAATCTGGGTAACCAAATCTAATATTAATCCTTCCAAATAGGATTCGCGTGGTGATTGTATGCTTTAATATCCAATTATCAGTACCATAGTCTTCAAGGATCTAGATTGAAAGCTTGGAATCATTGGGACCATCAACAGTACATAAACATAAGTGACCCTGAGCTTGATGCATGGACCATCTGGCCTATCAATTTTCCTCCATGTGTTTCCCTCCATATCCACATCAAATATCATAAAGTACCTCCCAGAGTGCCCCATAATGTGCAGACAACCATTAAGAAACATACTTGGTTGTCTGTAAAATATCACATCAGTATGCTCGCCCCATTCTGATTCCTTATAGGTCCATGCTGCAATGTGAGATGAGTAGATCTCCACACCTGCGCACACAGCATTGACATCCACATATTCAATCACATGAAAGTGCGAGGAGGCTGTCGGATTGAACGCCAAGCGAGCCTCACCAACAGCATGGCCAACATCATGGGTGCTAGGTGGCAGAATTTTAAACTTCTAGGTCATTGGATTGCAGACGACATAGCGGTATCCATCAGCCCCAAGGCACCAGCATAGGATGAGGCCGTTGCAGCAATCGGAGAGAGCTACATTGTTAATGTTGAAGGGCAAGAATTTCAAGGAGCGGGGGCGTACACCACGGAAGACGCTGGTGAAGTTTCGATTGCCGTTCTCACTGTCGTAGAAGAAGCCAGCCACAGTCTGGGGCAACTTCTTAGGGTTGTTGGGGTCCGAGATGTGGTTTTCCTAGGAGTGACAGACACATTTGTAGTAGGACAAGGAGCGGGCGGGGAGGTGGCGGAGGATCTCGAGAACGACATCCTCCGTGAGGCTGGCCAGTGCGTTCCTCTTATTGGAGGCCTCATCCATTTTGTGTAGTACCCTAAAATTTGCTTTTCTTTCAAACAGAGTTAAATTCATTTAATTATGAATTTTTGTGTACATTTAAACCTAGGGAAAATAATAATATTTATTGAAATTAAAATTCATCATAAGTTTAGCAACATGTATGTGCATTCATGCCGTTGCATATTATTTTGCATTGCTTGGTTTGAAGTCAGATCCTAAATTGATTTGAATTTGTATTTCAAAATTGCTTTGGAAAATTGGAAAAGGAAAATGAATTTCCCTTTCTCCCGTTCCCTATTTTTGGCCTGTTGGCCTGCACCCTCCCTAATTTTGGCTCGTCGCCGCCAGGATGGCTTGCTCAACCCGCAGGCCCAGTCGCTCGCTTCCTTGGCAATCCCGCGCCCCATGGCCCATTCTCGCCCCATGGGTTCGACTCGATTCCATGGCCGGCGCTGCTGCTTGCCTCCTTTGCTTTGCTGCATGGCCTATTTTCCATTTTCCCTCGTGGCCCAACGAACCGCAGGCCCACTTGTGCCTGTGCCTCTCTTCTTTCTCTGTTCGACCCAAAGAACGCCGAAGGCCGCTCAGCCATACTATGCCACAGTACTCCCTCTCGTGCATCGATCGTGACCGCCCACACGTCGGAGCCATCTTCTTCGCGTCATGTCCAAGCTGGAGTCCACTGCGCCACCGCCTCCGACTCTACGCTGGCCACGCCTCGTTCCTTGCCGTGCGCGCCACGCTGCTTCCGCCCCTATAAAGCTCTGCGACCCCCTCCACATCCATCTGCGCCGCCATTCTAGCCTAGCTTCGCTCGTCGAGCCACAGCTGTAGCCCATCGGATCCCCGCTTGAGTTTTTGGGTTAGGTGAGTCCGCCTTGAGCTCCTCTCTCTCCCCATGCTCTTGCTTCGCTCAATGATGCTCTGGACGTCGAGAACCGATAGCACCGCCGTATCGGCCTTGGCGTCACCTTGTTCCTCGCCGTCGGACCTCACCGTCGGCCAGCAGGCATCCCTATCCCATCCTGATCAGCTCTGAGTTGTCCGATCTAAAATCTAAGGCCAGGATTAGAACTTACCCCTTCGCGGTGAAATTCGCAAAAAGGCCATTATAAATATTCGAGTCTCAACCCGCAGTCCCTGTAATATTTCAAAAGAGACCCTCGGATTTTTGTTTATAGAACCCGCAGTCCATAGCACCTTTCGAGAATACGTTTTCTTCTTTGGAAAGCGTAGTCATATCGGTTTAGATCTAAAATACGTTTTCACCTATTTACAGTTTTGCCACTAATCTTGTTTTAGCCATAAAATCTCCGTTTTAACTCTGATTTGATCCATTCAATTACGTTAGGTTCGTATTTACGTTGTCAACGTGTTCATGCTACTATTAAGTATGTTTTTAACTTTTAAAATTTGAGGTTAGATTTAATCTATTATTTTACTAAGGGAAATCTTGTTTAATTCATAACTTCTTCGTTTTAGCTCTGAATTTTGTGATCTTCGAGTCTGGGTGATCGTAGCGAGACGTAGATTTGTTTTACAAACTTTTCATCTTGATTTTATATTGATTGGTGTACTGTTCTAATCTATAGCTTTTGTTTGCTATGCATGATTGTATGGATGCCTGTGTGGTGTTGTGTGATCTCGAGTAGACAGTGAGTTTTGTGTTGGTGATCTGGGCAACACTTTGAAGATCAAGACCAGCAACGATACTTTGAATTAAGGCAAGTATAATATGAGGCTCCTTGTTATCTATTCACTTTAATGCAATCTCAATTCATGTGCATATGTTAATGAACTGCTTGGAGTCTACCTACCTTGATATTGATTATCCTATCCTTGATATACCTATGGGTTTTGCATGTGGGTAGTATGCTCAGTTTGCTCCAACTAATATTGACTAAAGAATAAAATTAAAGGTATATGCAACATGGTATTAAAAGATGCTTTTTAGCAACATGGAACCAAGGGGCTAGAGCATTGGGCCTTTCCTTAGGGTGCTCTGGTTTCTCTCCATAAGGACTTATCTTTAAGTGACAACCCGGGACTTACGGTACAACCATGAGGACTACATGGCTCTGGTCTTAGTCTAGTACCTTGCTCTTTCTAGTTTGTAGCAGGCCCGAAAAGGGCAAGAGGGCATACCGGGTGGGTATGGGCCTCATCCCTGTGGGTGTGTACTATGCTGCATGTATCAGTGCTAGTTTTGGAGATGACTCCATAACACTTGGGAGATGGAATCCTTAGCGACTGCTCCTTATTAGAATGACTGGGGAAAAGCTTCGTAGTGTACCCTGCCTGCTCACCTTGGAAGTGTTTTGGGAGTTGCAAACCCGGGCATATGGGTAACACGACTTGTGGTGAAAGTGTACAACCTCTGCAGAGTGTAAAACTGATATATCAGCCGTGCTCACGGTCACGAGCGGCCTGGATCCTTGCTGAATAGTTGGTTACTCGGATAGTTTGGGTTATGACTAAAATTGCTGATATCTCTAATTATTCATATTTGGGAGCCTAAGCATAACTTAGCAACTTATGATTAATAATAAAATATGACCAACTAAAAGTGCTTACCACAGTTCAGCCATGTCAAACCTTTTGAGCCGGCATCCCCTCATGTTATGCTTACTAAGCGGTAGTAGCTTACGCTTGTTTTATTTCAATACTTTGGCAAAATCCCGGATGGGTACCAGATGGAGGTTCTTCGGTGGAGTTTTCCAAGAGGTGTTAGGCTTGTGATCAACCAGTTGACGATTCCTGTGGTGTTGGAGGCTTCGCTAGAAGAATAGAGTTATAGTATATACTGTAAAGTAAGATTATGTCTTTTGTAATAAACACTTAAGCGCTATGTAATAAAGGCATTGTTTTTTATATTACCCCTTCATTTGTAACTATATGTGTGAATTGAATTCCTGGGCACACATATGGTGTGTATCTGGTTTTGTCCTTAAAACCAGGTGCTACAAAGTGGTATCAGAGCCATGTCATCTGTAGGACGCAAGCCTAGTTAGAAAATGGTCGTCTTAAGGTTCTGAATTTGCTCTAAAATCCTTGGTCTATAAACCTTGCTATTTTCTTCTATACTATATTCTTGTCTTTGCTGTTCATCTCCTCCTTGTTGCTATAAATTTTGTCCCTATCTCCACTCCTTGTTTTGAATTGCTTTTAGAGCTATCACTTACCACATTCCTGTGCAACATGAAGGTGAAGCTGTAGAATTTTGAGCCCTTGATACAACAAGAACACTAGTAACGTGAGTAGAGTCATTGAGTCCTAATGCTTGAATTGTGAACCTGTAATGATTGAATGGTTGTCTTGATGTTCATGCTTCATTTGGATCTTTGTAATGATTGCAATGATTTTGTGGGTTATGCTCACAATTTCATTTAGTTTACATGATAAGGCATAAGGACGAATGATTAGATAGTTGGGTTGGTCTTTCTCGTCTCTGCGTGTGCTGTTTCTGAGCAGTCAGTGTTCATCGGGTTATATCTCCTAAGGTAGATGCCCAAAAGTCATGGATTACAACCAATAATTGTGCTAAATGTTGCAAACAGATGGTTTATACTAGGAGAAGTGCTTCGCGTGATGCCAGAAGGAATGCCCCTAATGCTAATCCACCGCCACCAAATCCTCCAACTATAGAGCAATCTATGATGGCACAGACTCAATTGTTACATATCTATGTTCAAAATGTATGCATCAACCCACATCAAGGACCACCGAGGGACACGCATGGTGAATTTATGAAGGGACATCCGCCAACATTCTCTCATGCAAGCGATCCACAAGGAGTTGATGACTGGCTTAGAGCTGTGGAGCGACAACTTAACATAGCTCAGTGCAATGACCATCAGAAAGTGTTTTATGCATCCGGTCAACTTCAAGTAGCAGCTTCAGACTGGTGGGAATTATTTTAGGTTGGAAAAGATGTAAATCAGATTTGTTGGGAAGATTTCTAGACTGCCTTTAGATCTTATCATGTTCCAGAAGCTTTGGTGGAGATCAAGGAGGAGGAGTTCCTCAACTTGAAACAAGGTTCCATGACAGTGTATGAGTATCGTAACAAATTCACTCAGCTGTCACATTATGCTTCAGGAGAAGTGGTTAATGATGCCAAGAAACAGAAACGCTTCTTGAAAGGATTAAATGATGGACTTCAACTATAGTTGATGACTGTTGAGTATCCTGACTTCCAAACTTTGGTGAATAGGGCTATTTTGATTGAGAACAAGCGTCGGGAAATAGAAGAGAAGAAAAGGAGAATTCAAAGCCAATCTATAGGTAGCAACACACGACCTAGCTACACTCCCTGAAACATCCTCAATTTTCCTTGAAGGGAAAATCCACAGAATGAATTTTAATATGATAAAACCAAGAACTGATTCCATCATATTATCATATTTCAATCGATGTCACAGTCATACATCGTAAGGTTACAAGAATACAAGATATTACATCATTGGGGAACACACCTACTATAGAGTTAATCTAGTGGAAGACTATCGAGTGAAGGCTCCTCCTTCACAGGTCATCATCAGAGTTGGCGTAGTGCAGTGTAGATTCCATCTCCGAACCAAACTTGAGCATAGGCACGAGACCTCCTAATCCTTCTAAAGTTAGCATCTCTGAGAAGCAGGAAATCTGCACACCGCTAGATGTGTGTAGGCCATGGTCAGCATCGATGAGCTTTAGTGGAAAAGATAAACAAGGGATCCGACGATCCTAATATTTGGCTGTGGTTTGCATCCTTAGCGCATGAGAAGTAAATAACATTAGTAATATAGTAATAATATCCAGTTTTTAACACATTCACCACCACACCATCCATATCCATCCACCAACCATCCATCCCAAACCATCTCCACACCACCACACCATATCTCATCTCACACACTCAGGTCGACAGGCCAACTCCCTCTTGGCCTTGTCTCAATGGCCTGCAGCCCCCAAGGCTCACAATCGGAAAAAGACCCCAACCCTGGAGGGAGGAAGGAACAACTCATCTCCTATCTAGTTTAAGCGAAACCCAGGAAAGGTCCATAGCTGACAAGGCGGCATATGTATCGATCGATCAACCAAACACTCTACAGAGGTTTCACATACCCACAAGATTAGCTATCCTCGGAGCCATGTATCTCCTAAGCAGAATTCTGGTCGCTTGCTAGCCTAGAACGATGCCACCCTACCTCTCATCCCTGGAACATCCCAAGTCTAGTCTGGGATGGCTGATACTGTGAGTCGTAGATAGAGCCGGGGCCCTCCAGATGTCAAGAGCCGGGTCCACAAGGCCTCCTGAAGTCTCGAAAGGGTGTGGAGGGAAACCACGCGCCCCATACCTCCTTGCACACGTTCGCCTAGCAGTAGTGGCATCGCTCTACCAAGTAGTCCGACCGCCCCGCACCAAATAGGGCGAGTGGGATGTAAAGGATTCCTGGTGAATCTGAGTACTAGTAAGTCCTTAGGGATTGACCAAGCCAGAATGTCTTCATCAGGGTTTCCATTTTACGTGCCACCACAACACCTCCACCCTGGGCTCCTCCCATCATAGGTTCACACCCAAGGCCACCTCCAATTACCATTTACCCGCCATAGGTATTCCATATCCAAGTGCCCAGGTAGCACCACATGGCAAGACTTGCCCCAGGCTCGTCGTTATTCCAGCTCGGTCGACACAACCCTCACTCTCCACGCACCCAAGACACATGCAGCACGCTCACACACCACCAAGTCCGGCACCCATAGCCAAACCATTCCCAGGGGGTTCACCACCAGCATCACATCCCCGACATAATGCGAAGTGGAGTTAATAATAAGTATAGTGGTGTAATATGCAAGCAAGCAGGCAAGTAAGCATATATAAGCGAGCGAATGCGCAAGGCAGGGTGACGTGGTAGAGTGGGTTGCATCAGGGTAATAATGGCTCAGGTAGTAGCATGCATCAAAGTACTAGCAAAGGAATAATTTATAAAGCGCCAGCAGTTCTAGATATTATGCAATGTCTAATAGGATTCTCTAAAAGAGGGTGCTGCCATGACACCTGCGATGTAGAGGTAGTAGTGGTATAATTCTCCATTCGTTGGTGTTCCATTAGCGGGGTCACCTCCTCCTGCGTTGACTCCATTCAACAGTCCTTGTCGTCGTCCACGTTCTCTTGGTCCGATCGTCAGCTACTCCGCGAAGCGACATGCAAGGCAAGAGAGCACTCAACACTCGAAAAGATGACAAGACGTAGGAAAATTCGATAACACTAGTGAGGCAATAAGAGATACATGGCTTAGCCATCTCGGTGGTTGTCCGATTTCCTCGGGCCAAAGAATCACGAGTGGTGGTTTGCTAAGCACAAGCTTAAGTCATGGCCAAGCCAGTATGGCTTTAGGATAGATGGTTTAAGCCAAAGCTTATCCATAGCAACACCACGGCTCACGATCTTCGATCCAAGCGTCATGGAAAGGACGGGAATCGGGGGACAGGCCCAACGAAGGAAGAACGACGGGGTTCGGCTCTTATAGTATTATCCCATAAGTCACTATTGGATACAAGAAGCAGACAAGAACAAATAACACTATTGTGACTTGGCTCCAATGTACTTCGTCTCGCCCGCTATGGTAGAAAGCGGTAGCGCAAAGAGATTGGACAACGATGGGTCTTCTCGATCCACGCGACACAATAACGTCGGGAGCCGAGAAGAGAGTCACTCAACACGGCAAAAGAAGTGGGGGTTAGCTAGGCACATCCATGTCATGTTCTCAGACACATCTTCGGAAAGATGGTTTTTGACGGTCGATCGGGTCGACACGCATGGGTCCGAGGTACGACATAGACCATAGCTTCGCTAACAAAAAGGGGGATAGTCCGGTCTTTGATCCAATCGCCATGGACAGGGTGGGGTCGAACAGAGTGGGCTAACAGGGCAATAAGAGCAAGAAACCACAGAGAGCGGAGATCTACTGCTTCCAACGCACACGCCACGACAAAAGACGGGGCATCGGAAGGAGCGACTTACTAAAGAATACAAGTGCGCAAACCACTCATAGGGTACTCGACCTGGGTGCACTGGCACTAAGTCATCTCTCTAATTCATAACGGTGCGGTGGTCACCGCGAGAATCAAGGAAACGCGATGGTCGAACGGGGTACAAGCATACAAGGGCTTGTGCACGAAGAAGCAAACAAAAGCGAAAAAGAGGCGTAGCTCCGTGGTCATGGCGAGGCGAACTCACGGCCACAAGCTATACCAACGAGTTGGTACCCATCGTTCCACGATTGTTATCACCAGGTCATCTCCCACAGGACTTGGTCGTGGAGGGCTCAAAGCGTGCGGGTGATATCCGCATCGATGTTAGTATCGACATCGAATCCATTACGACCATGTTCTAGGGCCGAAGACAGGAGCTAACACTCGTGGTACTATGAAGTCAACTAAAAAGTGAGGGGTCAAGTTACACTCGGCATCACGGTCATGGCGAGATGGATCCCGCGATCGTAATGTCCGAATGAGGTATGATCCCTCAGCCAGCTCGAAGGCTCAGCACACAGGCAACAACACCAACAACCAGCGATAGGAGCCAAACACGACCGAAAGACACGACAACTCGACACGACTGCAGAGTAGCACATTCCATAGCTGGGTGATAGATGGATTCCTGTATGGCAGACATATAGACGGGTTGTAAGGACGGAGCATATCGGAGATAACATATGTATACGGAAAGATAGAAGATGGGGGCTTTCTATGGTCACGGTAAGATATCGACTATGGCTCGATTGTGTAGCGAGGGCATGGATGTCCAAGGGATATCATGGCTTGTCCCAGAAGGTCACAACTTGCATTTGGCCAGTAATGGCCAACAATGGCTTACCATAGCTTCGATTGGCCAGTCTTGCGCGGCTATGGTTGGCCATGGTTGGCCGGGCATGGCTAAGAGCATCGAGTCAGTGGCTTGGTCATAGATCATGGCCGAGGGGTGCTTGGAACCATATGGTGGCATTCCAGGGCATCGTACGCGACTTGCGCGAATGGTGTGAGCGCAAGCAAAGATGGGCTCTTCAATTTTGAGGGGTCAAAAGTACTTAAGGGTTGGTCCACAACGTAGGGCTTGATTTTAGAAAAATGTGGGAACTAGTTTCACATTTTTCTGAGGTCGTATGAATTTGTTATGAATTTTTGAAGTTTAAATCATCACTGAAAATGGGAAAAAGGCTGATTAATCCTAGGCTGACACGTGTCACACTGTGACTGGTCCACGCGGCATGCTGACGTCTGCGTGACGTCAGCATGACGTCATCATCTTGATTCCGAGCTGATAGGTGGGGTCCTGCTGACGTCATCAACGTCATCAGTTCTGACAGGTGGGGCCAGGGTCTCTTCGGTCACTGACTTGTGGGTCCGGTCAAAGTCAATGTCAAGTCAACGGGCGAGTCAACGATCAACGGATCACAGTCACTGACGTGTGGGGCCAGGGCTGCTTATGTCAGCAGCTGACGTCACCATGACGTCATCATGACGTCACCTCGGCTGCGTTTGTTACTGACAGGTGGGACCCGCGTGACATCGTCATGACATCAGCATGACATCACTTACTGACGTGTGGGTCCAGAGTCTCTGTGCTGCTGACATGTGGGGCCAGGTCAACAGTCAATGTTGACCGGTCAACGTTCAACCAGGTTGGGTCTCGACTGGGCTTTGGTGGGCCTGGACGGGGCTGGATTTGGGCCGGGCCGACCCGGACATGTGGCATGCTGTGGCGCTGCCACGTCGTAGCCAAGGGCCTCCACTGGGCTTCGTCCACCATTCGGCCCACCCTGCGTGGTTCACGGTGAACTGGTGTTCACGGTCCATGGACCGTTGGCTGGTCTTCGATGGACCGAGTCCACCCTTCTTCCCTCTGGCCTGGTTCATGTGCACCGGGAGCAGGCGCGTGCGGCCGGCGAGGAAGGATTCCTCTGCTTCCCTCCCCGACGTGTTCCCGCCGGTGGTGTGCTCACCGGCGAGCTTCCACAGCGGTGTTGGCGTCCAATTGAGGTGGGGAAAAGCTTTGCCAGGCCCCGGCGAGTATGGTGGTAGGGTCAAGGTGGCGGCCAGGGCTTCCCAGGGCATTAGCCACGGTGATCGGTGGCTCGGTCGTGGCGGTGCTTGCCGGCGAGGCTTCTAGGGGCTGTTCTAGGGGTCCTGGTGCCCCGTTCCCTTTCAGACGGCTAGCGGGCGACAAGGTAAAGTGTCGACGATGACAAAAGGGCGTGGCGGAGTCTGCGCGTGGTGGTGGTGCACGGCGGAGCTCCGGCCGGTGGTCTGGTGCTCGTGGCCAAGGCACTGTGGCCGGCTATCGAGGCCTCGGTCTACACGACTACCCTCCAGGCATCACAGTGGTGCTACGGCTATTTCCTAGTCCGGCGAGGCGGCCGGGTGTGCGAGTGGTAGCCGCGCCATGACGACGGCGTCGTGAGCGCAGCATGCACGTGCTCTGCTACGGCGTCCAAGGGCTAGGAGGAGGTCTCAGCCAAAAGACTCACCGAGTGGCGCTGGCGGCGTTCGGTGGTGGTGCGGTGGCGAGGCGCGTTGTTGGGGTAGGCGCTGAGGGCGGCGCTCCGGCTCCGGTGATCGGCGTCTCCGAGCTCTTTGCTCGCCTTCCTCTTCCGAACTCCATCTCGACCCTCTTCTCTCGGTGCAGTGCTGGCTGCTGGGCCACCGAGCGGCGGTGGTGGCTGAGGAATTCCCTAGGGCGCTCTAGCGTCGCTTTATAGCACCGGTGCCCAAGCTTCATCCATGGCGGACGGGGCGGACGGCTGGCGATGCATCGAGGGCATCGAACGGTATTGTGGGCGCGGGTGGTTAACACAAAGGTTGCGTGGGCGCGGCGCCAAGGGGACAGGGCCAGGTGATTCGCGTGACCCCGGGCCCGCGCCTGTCACTTTGGTCGGGTCTCGGTCGGAGGCGGTGCCGGCGTGGGGAGGGAGACGACACTGTGGCGGGGGTGGCTGACATGTGGGGTCAGGTTGGCAACGACAGCAAGCGAAGTAGGAAGGCGCGCGGGCGTGAGCAGCGCGCTGGGCTGGCTAGCGGGGCCAGGTGCTGCCGCGCGCGCAAGCTGGGCTGGCTTGCTGGGCCGGCTGCTGCTGCTTCGCGTGGGCCAGAAGAGGATGGGGTGGCGAGCTGGGCTGAGGGAGAGAAGGGTGAGTGGGCTGGCGGGGCAGGTTGGGCCACGACTTTGAGTGGGAGAGGCTGGCTAGGCCTGCTGGCGCCTTGGGCTGTTTTGGCCATTTCTTTTTCCCCTTACCATTTCTTTCCTCTTCTATTTCTATTTCCTATTTTCTAAATAAACCAAGGCTCGTGTATTGTATACATGTGTCGCCAACATGTACACCTCCTGGTGGGGTCCACTAAAGGTCAACTAGGGGTAGTGGGGTCCATGTCAAGGGTCGACAACTCACGGGCATTGAGTTGATGAAGATAGTTGGTTGATTATAAAAATTAGGTCAAGGGATTCATGAGATATTCCAGAAGGAGTCAAAAGGATTTGCTACGGACTTGTGCTCTCCAACACAAAACCCTAAACCAACTAAGGAACTTCGGCAAGCTCCTACAAGCAACACTATACATATGCAACAATTTATTTATAAATTGTTCTTTGTTTGACCTAGCATCTACATGCTTCACACATTGCAGGAAAATTTTTAAAAAGTTCTTATTTTTGGCTTCTCCAAAAACCCGGGTTGTTACAGTCCACCCTCCTTACAGTAATCTCGTCCTCGAGATTAAGGTGTTGCTCAGTCAGCGAAGAGGCAGGGTGTTGCTTCTTGATCGGGGTAGTTGTTCCATAGAACCTTGCAAAAGGAATTGTCGTCCTTTTGTTTTCTTCGATAACTCAATCCAAATTTGTACGGGGTGTCCAAGGATCTTTAGAGGTTTTGTCTAGTCATATGGTGGTCTTGGTTCATAGCCTGCTGGGTTAGCCAGGGTCCTAGAGTCACATGTAAATAAAATAGCTTCTATATTCTTCACTCAAGCGATATAATCACAAGAAGCATAAGAAGCAAAAAGATCCAAGCACTCAAGCAGCATTACAACTCCTATATGCATAGTGTTGACTTAAGGCGACTCCTAAGACTTTGAGTCTCACACATCTATCGATCTTGCGTGGGCGACATAGGGAATCATTTCCAAGTGGTCAACTTTTTAGATCGGGGATAGTCAGTTAGTAGTAGAACTCAAGGTAGAGACGGGGAATCAAGTGTTAGTAGCTATGACTCCACTACAGATAGAATGTTTGGCTTCTAAACTAGTGTTTGGTACTAAAGGTCTCGTCCTAAGGTCAAGTATGGATCTGATACCAACTGAAACATCCTCAATTTTCCTTGAAGGGAAAATCCACAGAATGAATTTTAATATGATAAAACCAAGAACTGATTCCATCATATTATCATATTTCAGTCGATGTCACAGTCATACATCATAAGGTTACAAGAATAGTAGATATTACATCACTGGGGAACACACCTACTACAGAGTTAATCTAGCGGAAGACTATCGAGTGAAGGCTCCTCCTTCACGGGTCATCATCAAAGTTGGCGTAGTGCAGCGTAGATTCCATCTCCGAACCAAACTTGAGCGTAGGCATGAGACCTCCTAATCCTTTTAAAGTCAGCATATCTGAGAAGCAGGAAATCTGCACACCACCAGATGTGTGCAGGCCATGGTCAGCATCGATGAGCTTTAGTGGAAAAGATAAACAAGGGATCTGGCGATCCTAATATTTGGCTGTGGTTTGCATCCTTAGCGCATGAGAAGTAAATAACATTAGTAATATAGTAATAATATCTAGTTTTTAAAACATTCACCACCACACCATCCATATCCATCCACCAACCATCCATCCCAAACCATCTCCACACCACCACACCATATCTCATCTCACACACTCAGGTCGACATGCCAACTCTCTCTCGGCCTTGTCTCAACGGCCCACAGCCCCCAAGGCTCACGACCAGAAAAAATACCCCAACCCTGGAGGGAGGAAGGAAGGACTCATCTCCTATCTAGTTTAAGCGAAACCTAGGAAAGGTCCATAGCCGACAAGGCAGCATATGTATCGATCGATCAACCAAACACTCTGCAGAGGTTTTACATACCCACAAGATTAGCCATCCTCGGAGCCATGTATCTCCTAGGCAAAATTCCGGTCGCTTGCTAGCCTAGAACGATGCCACCCTACCTCTCAGCCCTAGAACATCCCAAGTCTAGTCTGGGATGGCTGATACTATGAGTCATAGACAGAGCCGGGGCCCTCCGGATGTCAAGAGCCGGGTCCACAAGGCCTCCTAAAGTCTCGGAAGGGTGTGGGGGGAAACCACACGCCCCGTACCTCCTTGCACACGTTCGCCTAGCAGTAGTGGCATTGCTATACCAAGTAGTCCGACCGTCCCGCACCATATAGGGCGAGTGGGATGTAAAGGATTCCCGGTGAATCTGAGTACTAGTAAGTCCTTAGGGATTGACCAAGCCAGAATGTCTTCATCAGGGTTTCCATTTTACATGCCACCACAGCACCTCCACCCTAGGCTCCTCCCATCACAGGTTCACACCCAAGGCCACCTCCAATTACCATTTACCCGCCATAGGTATTCCATATCCAAGTGCCCAGGTAGCACCACATGGCAAGACTCGCCCCAGGCTCGTCGTTATTCCAGCTCGGTCGACACAACCCTCACTCTCCACGCACCCAAGACACACGCATCACGCTCACACACCACCAAATCTGGCACCCATAGCCAAACCATTCCCAGGGGGATCACCACCAGCATCACATCCCCAACATAATGCGAAGTGGAGTTAATAATAAGTATAGTGGTGTAATATGAGAGCAAGCAGGCAAGTAAGCATATATAAGCGAGCGAATGCGCAAGGCAGGGTGACGTGGTAGAGTGGGTTGCATCTGGGTAATAATGGCTCAGGTAGTAGCATGCATCAAAGTACTAGCAAAGGAATAATTTATAAAGCGCTAGCAGTTCTAGATATTATGTAATGTCTAATAGGATTCTCTAAAAGAGGGTGCTGCCATGACACCTGCGATGTAGAGGTAGTAGTGGTACAATTCTCCATTCGTTGGTGTTCGATTAGCGGGGTCACCTCCTCCTATGTTGACTCCATTTCGCAGTCCTTGTCGTCGTCCACGTTCTCTTGGTCCGATCGTCAGCTACTCCGCGAAGCGACACGCAAGGCAAGAGAGCACTCAACACTCGAAAAGACGACAAGACGCAGGAAAATCCAATAACACCAGTGAGGCAATAAGAGATACATGGCTTAGCCCTCTCGGTGGTTGTCCGATTTCCTCGGGCCAAAGAATCACGAGTGGTGGTTTGCTAAGCACAAGCTTAAGTCATGGCCAAGCCAGTATGGCTTTAGGATAGATGGTTTAAGCCAAAGCTTATCCATAGCAACACCACGGCTCACGATCTTCGATCCGAGAATCATGGAAAGGATTGGAATTGGGGGATGGGCCCAACGAAGGAAGAACGACAGGGTTCGGCTCTTATAGTCTTATCCCATAAGTCACTATTGGATACAAGAAGCAGACAAGAACGAATAACACTATTGTGACTTGGCTCCAATGTACTTCGGCTCTCCCGCTATGGTAGAAAGCGGTAGCGCAAAGAGATTGGACAACGACGGGTCCTCTCGATCCACGCGACACAATAACGTCGGGAGCCGAGAAGAGAGTCGCTCAATATGGCAAAAGAAGCGGGGGTTAGCTAGGCACATCCATGTAATGTTCTCAGACACATCTTCGGAAAGATAGTTTTTGAGGGTCGATCGGGTCGACACGCATGGGTCCGAGGTACGACATAGACCATAGCTTCGCTAACAAAAAGGGGGATAGTCCAATCTTTGATCCAATTGCCATGGATAGGGCGGGGTCGAACAGAGCGGGCTAACAGGGCAATAAGAGCAAGAAACCACAGAGAGCGGAGATCTACTGCTTCCAACACACATGCCACGACAAAAGATGGGGCATCGGAAGGAGTGACTTACTAAAGAATACAAGTGCGCAAACAACTCATAGGGTACCCGACCTGGGTGCACTGGCACTAAGTCATCTCTCTAATTCATAACGGTGCGGTGGTCACCGCGAGAATCAAGGAAACGCGATGGTCGAACAGGGTACAAGCATACAAGGGCTTGTGCACGAAGAAGCAAACAAAAGTGAAAGAGAGGCGTAGCTCCGTGGTCATGGAGAGGTGAACTCGTGGCCACAAGCTATACCAACGAGTTGGTACCCATCGTTCCACGATTGTTATCTCTAGGTCATCTCCCACAGGACTTGGTCATGGAGGGCTCAAAGCGTGTGGGTGATATCCGCATCGATGTTAGTATCGACATCGAATCCATCACGACCATGTTCTAGGGTCGAAGACAGGAGCTAATACTCGTGGTACTATGAAGTCAACTAAAAAGCGAGGGGTCGAGTTACACTCGGCATCACGGTCATGGCGAGACGGATCCCACGATCGTAACGTTCAAACGAGGTACGATCCCTCAGCCAACTCAAAGGCTCGGCACACGGGCAACAACACCAACAACTAGCGATAGGAACCAAACATGATAGAAAGACGCAACAACTCGACACGACTGTAGAGTAGCACATTCCATAGCTGGGTGATAGATGGATTCCTGTATGGTAGACATATAGAAGGGTTGTAAGGATGGAGCATATCAGAGATAACATATATATACGGAAAGATAGAAGACGGGGGCTTTCTATGGTCACGGTAAGATATCGACTATGGCTCGATTGTGTAGCGAGGGCATGGATGTCCAAGGGGTATCATGGCTTGTCCCAGAAGGCCACGACTTGCATTTGGCCAGTAATGGCCAACAATGGCTTACCATAGCTTCGATTAGCCAGTCTTGCGTGGCTACGGTTGGCCATGGTTGGCCGGGCGTGGCTAAGAGTGTCGAGTCAGTGGCTTGGTCATAGATCATGGCCGAGGGGTGCTTGGAACCATATGGTGGCATTCCAGGGCATCGTACGTGACTTGCGCGAAAGGTGTGAGCGCAAGCAAAGAGTGGGATCTTCAATTTTGAGGGGTCAAAAGTACTTAAGGGTTGGTCCACAATGTAGGGCTCGATTTTAGAAACAAGTGGGAACTGGTTTCATATTTTTCTGAGGTCGTATGAATTTGTTATGAATTTCTGAAGTTTAAATCATCATTGAAAATGGGAAAAGGGCTAATTAATCCTAGGCTGACACGTGTCACACTGTGACTGGTCCACGCAGCATGCTGACATCAGCGTGACGTCAACATGATGTCATCATATCAATTCTGAGCTGACAGGTGGGGTCCTGCTGACGTCATCAGTTCCGACAGGTGGGGCCAGGGTCTCTAGGGTCACTGACTTGTGGGTCCGGTCAAAGTCAACGTCAAGTCAACAGGCGAGTCAACGTTCAATGGATCACAGTCACTGATGTGTGGGGCCAGGGCTGCTGATGTCAGTAGCTGATGTCACCGTGACATCGTCATGACGTCACCTCGGCTGCGTTTGTTTCTGACAGGTGGGACCCACGTGACGTCGTCATGACATCAGCATGACTTCACTTACTAACGTGTGGGTCCAGAGTCTCTGTGCCGCTGACATGTGGGGCTAGGTCAACAGCGAGCTTCCACAGCGGCGTTGGCGTCCAATTGAGGTGGGGAAAAGCTTTGCTAGGCCCCAGCAAGTATGGTGGTAGGGTTAAGGTGGCTGCCAGGGCTTCCTAGGGCGTTGGCCACGGTGATCGGTGGCTCGGTCGTGGCGGTGCTTGCCGGCGGGGCTTCTAGGGGCTATTCCAGGGGTCCTGGTGCCCCGTTCCCTTTCAGACAGCTAGCGGGCGACAGGGTAAAGTGTCGACGATGACCAAAGGGCGTGGCAGAGTCCGCGCATGGTGGTGGTGCACGGTGGATCTCCCGGCGGTGGTCTAGTGCTCGTGGCCTGGCCCAGCTGCGGCGGCTATCGGGGCCTACGTCTCAAGCGACTACCCTACATGCATCACGGTGGTGCTACG